>BQNB010021828.1:0-63746 GCA_026074375.1 Tanacetum coccineum | reverse complement strand
CCAAATATGTCTTCGCCGAGAAGGCATGTCAACAAGCACTATGGATGAAACAAGCTCTCATCGACTACGGCATACGCCTCGACGACGTTCCGATTATGTGCGACAATTAAGGAGCTACCGACTTAAGTAAAAACCCTGTAAAACACTTTAGAACTAAACATATAGAAATCCGTCACCACTTTCTACGCGATAACGTCTAAAAGGGCAATATTTCTATCGAGAAAGTTGTATCCGAAGATAATATAACCGATATATCTACTAAGCCTTTAACACATGAAGTATTTAATTATTTAAGATTAGGATTAGGAATGATGGAACTTGTCATGGATAGTGATTCTTCATCATCTTAACAATAATCGTAAGCGGAAATTTAATGAAGTAATTTATCATTATTCAAAAGATGTTAATTCTCATTACAACTTCCAATTACAAAACTTTCGATCATGAACATAGCTGAGATTAGAATTTTATTAGATTAAGAAAATATCAATAAAATGACCATAGATATCTTCAAAATCTACATGTATGGTCAATACATGAAAATTACGAAATCGATTGAAAAAGACGAAAAGAACAATCATCGAATTGCAAGTCACACTTGTGTTGACGATGATTTGTTAAGTCTAAATGTTCATAATTGATTGTGTTATTAGCAATGATCAAACTTATGCTAAATTATAACACACTCCTAGTAGGATTGACTACGTTGAAATTTTATCAGGAAATTCACGACAACTTGCACGGTTCACTCAAAACTTGGACGTCGACTTCGAAAATCATATCACATACTCCTAATAGGATATATAACACAATCCAATTACCAAAAACACAACACCATATTTCAATTTGCCTAAAAATCAACTATGTCTGTTTTTTTGGACACTTGCGGACCACGGATCCACCATAGGGAGATCCGTGCGTTATTTAGTTGGATCCGTGTGTCACAGATCGCGAGTAAATAACTGATTTTAAACAAATTAGGACCACAACAAACATTAAACAAACATACTCACGAACTCAAATACCAAAACTCTCAAACAAACATAACTCTAATTGACAATTGGAGCAACTAATCTACAAAATCATCAACAAATTATCAATCTATAACAACTATTGTAAGTGATTTCATCTTATTTTCTATTTAATTTCATGTCTAGGGTCTTGATTTTGATCGAATCACATAATTTGGGGCTTTCAATTTTTCTTGTCGTTTTCGTACAATTAGAACTAAGATATAACAATGTGTAACTACTTTGATACTCAAAAAGCGTGATTGAAGCAATTCGCCAAAAATCAATTTTCAACAAAAACCCCAAGTTATAATTTTCACTTCTAGAAAATTTACAAAACAAGAGTTGTTTAACTACATTGTTAATACAACGCAAAAACATTTTTTTATCTCATGAATGTATTTACGAGATGCTTAATTCATAAGTATTCTTCGTTTCATTCATCTTGAGAAATATCAAACATAGGTTGTGCATCAAGGTTTGCTTATTATAAATAATATTTTTCTTTTATTCGAGTCAAGTAAACCGCACACCCACATCAAGCTCATATAGACACACTTAAATTGAAAATTTTAACTTATCGAGTCATTATCATGTATTATAATTTCTCATTGAAATCACTATACATCACGTAGGTACCAAAATGCCAAGTGAATACCAACAAGACTACAAGAAAACCCGTTCTTATGCTTTAAAAATCTACAATGATCCCAACATGTCCGATTCACTTAGGGATATCTATAGGGCCTTAGAAAGTAGATATGTTCATGAAAGGATAACCATTGACCCATACTTCTATAATGACCTTAGTGATGATTCAATGGCTAGATTTACCGCTATAGGTTTTGATTGCTTGCTATCTTTAGATGAGCAAATTTGTCCTAGGTTCATCTTCAAGTTCTACAAAACTCTTAAGCTAGAAAGAGACTCCAACAACCACTTCTCAATCCAAATCATTATCAACAATCATCACTTCAACCTCTCTCTTGCTCAATTCGCCGAGCTCACCCATCTCCTAACCAAGGCATTTGCATCTACTCTGATGCCTAGGGTCTTAATGAACTTGAGAAAACCCTAGAGAAAATTGAACCTTACAACTCACGTCTTCATGCTCTTGATGATATCCGGAACCTAATCCATAGAAGAACCATTCATGAAAAGATAGGAAAAGAGGGAAACACCATCCACAATTTGCCAAACCAAATCGAAACAAATGAGCTCTTTGATCACCTTAGGCCTTGTGAACTACTCATTAGGGAAAATGTCTATTCCGCCATAGGAAATAGAGACCACACTCAAGCAGTTATTGCTTTGATGTTGTATTGCTTAGAAAATAAACAACCCTTCAACCTTGCCTACTTCATCATCAGAAGGATGTACTTCTTTAGGGATAGACGAGACAAAGTTCTACCATATATCATGATCTTAACTCGTCTCTTTAAGAACCTTAAAGCAAACATGGCACAAGGGTCATTTGATGAACGTTACAAACTTGTCCCTAGGAAAATGTCCCCACTTAAGGCAAAACAACCCAAGAAACCTCCACCCAAAAGAACTAGAAATGTAGGAAAATCTAAAAGGACTTAATTGACCACCCATCTTCAACTGAATCACCACCTTTGGATAATGGAGACTTGCCTAGTACTAAGCTTTCACCTAGATCTTACCATAGGGCTCTTAAGGATGATCCGAACATGTCTAAGGAAAAAAAGGAGACAAGATGGATGTTTAAGAACTTGGGTCGGGCGTTGCACAACATTGCAAGGATGTTAAAGACAAGAGGGATGTTTAAGAACTTGGGTCGGGTATTGCACAACGTTGCAAGGATGTTAAAGAAAGGATGTCGTTGAAGAAAGACTTGTTTGTGAAACATTTTAAGTGTTTTATTAATGTTTCTTTGGATTATTAACTTGTTTACTTGAATTTGCATGCGTACACTAGATGTTGAAACTATGTACTCTCCTTATTATGCTATGCCTCATGAATATCTAATCATATTAATGCTATTTGGTAGAAGATAATAATGCTTGAATGATGATTCGTTTAAAGCTCTGGGTGAAAAATGGTGTTCTGGTCGTTTTTATTGATGTTTGCGACCCACGGATCCACCATAGGTAGATCCGTGTGGATCCGTGGATGTCCAGGCCAGGCGCCAAAATTCGAATTTTCTTGATTTTTAACTTTTTCTACTTTATCTTATAATCATGCTATATGATACTATGTGGGATCTTAAACCTTAGGATATAACATGTTCTCCATATAATCCAAGAACCATTATACAATTCATATCACCGCTTTCTCCTTATAATCATCACCCTCAAACACCATTTTCTTTACACTTTCTCCATATTTCTCATATACAACCTTGCTAGTTCATAACCATGACTAGTTCATCCAAAATAAATTCACCAAATGAGTGTCAAGTATCCAAACTATGTCAATCTCACATCCTCAAGTGAGGAACAACCAAATGAAAGAACTCCTTCACCACCTCCTAGAAAGAAATCCCTCTCACTACCTCAAGCTCCATCAAAATCCATCTCTAGCAAAAGCACACACTACACCTCTTCATCATCATCAAGTGAGTCTTCGACACAACCCATGTTGCACCACCACCAAAACTTCGTTTTGTCATTCCAATAAAACTAGAACCTCAAGAACTTCCTCCACCTCAAATGTCACCAAATGATCCCTATGTTCAAACCATGGATAATTGTCCATCGAGCCCCTCTAATCCATCTCCACCACCACGTGTCTCTCGACCACCTCCTGGTTTTCCAAACCCACCACCCGGATTTGAACCATTGCCATCAACCCAACCTTTGTTTGTTAACATTAACAACAACACACCTCTCCTTCACAACAATGCACCTTCACTTGAAAACATTCACCATCCACCACCAAATCTTGGAAATTAAGATTTTCCCAATTCTTCAAACATTTTGGATTTTGTTCATCCAAATGACATGCCTCACCTCCACAACATGTTTTGTTAATGTTGTAGCACCACAAGGCATGAAATCCAAATGCTCCGAAACTGTGTCAACTACATGTTCTCATACATACGACACCACCTTGGCTCTCCATCACACCCACCTTAATTTCCACATTAGCCGCATAACTATCTCACCTCACCTCACGGATTATATGGGAAAATGTTTTCTATCTCAAGATTTAGGATTTTTAATTGTTTTCTTTAATTTTCTAGTTTAAGCCTATCATGTAATGGTTTTTACGCCAAATTTTATGTTTTATCCCTTATAATGGATTTAACATTATTTTTATTTGTTGTGTTGATGATGGATGTTTATTGCATAAAATGTATATATGTGCATTTGTGATTGTCATATACATATTTGCTTGCCTACTAACCTTGTTTTGTAGCAACACATCCATAGCTCGATTCCTTGGTGCCCCAAGCAAGGAGGAGCGTACACCAAGGGGGAGCACTTGCAATTTTGTCGTTATTTTTTACATTACATTCGTAACCTAGTGGCTTAGCATTCGTCAAAAACAAGACTTGCAAGAACCGCCTCTACAACACTTTTTGCTTCGACAAAAAGGGGGAGAAGATATGTAAACTCATCTACTAAATACTTATTTAGAGTACTTTCTATTTAAGCATGAGGTTATTATTTTGTCCTCATCAAAAGAGGGAGATTGGTATACAAAATATTTCGCGCAAAAACTATATATTTATATTTAAATGTATCTCCATGTTCTTGATAATAATAAATATTAATGTATACTAGTAAAGTTTACGTTAAACAAGTTTATGGAAAACTAGAAAGGGGGTTTAAACAAAATGGGGTGTTGAATAGTTACTCTTTTTAAATTAATGTTTTATTTGTTTATAAAAGTTAGAATTCGGATCTTATGTGCATCTCGGTAAGTGCACAATTTGACACAATGGCATGTTAATCAGGCTATAGTAATATAAAAGACAAATATAATGAGTTAGAAAGATCAACCCACAACACAGGATTTATAGTGGTTCGGTAACGAAGCACCTCTTCGCCATACTCCACTCCCCGAGCACCTAACTCGAGAGTTTTCTTCACTATGTCAACAAACTCCTTTTAGGCGGAGAACGCACACAAACTTAGCTTACACCAATTTCGACACTAAGCTATTAAGGTCGGTTCCTAATCTAGCTAGAACCAATTCTATCACAACTTACATCACCACTTCACGACAATTAACACTGGCTTCACTTCACACTTCTCTTCACTTCACAACTTCTCTTTCATTCACAAACTCACTTTGCTTAATAACTTCATTCACTAAGACACTACTACGAATCACACCAATCTAAGGACTATTACTAAGATCACCACTCTATCTTACTTACAATGATACAAAAATATTACTTATTGTACAAACAACGAGATTACACCTTCACAATATACACAAATGCATTTACAAGAATATAACACAATTACACAATAAACCAACAATACTTTAACACTCGTGACTTGATGATATAGAAGTTTTATTCTCTTGCACTTGAGGGAATTAAGCTTGGAATCATTGGAACAAAGCTTTATGATTAAATGATCAAAGGGTTAGTAGGAGGAGTATTTATAAACTGATTTAGAAAGAAAGACAAGTGTGTGCAAAATGTGAGAAAACAATGGGGAATAGTCTAGTATTTTATTATAGGCAACTTGAACTACTTTTTTTGTCCGGGCAGTCCCCTTAAATAAAGTGCCGTAGTCCCCTAATTATTAGAGGACCGCCCTTTAATTAAGGGGGTCGCACAGCCTCTACGCTCTCTTTTTTGTCTTTTTTAGAGGAGGTGTTTCTCTGGACATTTTTAACAGTTTTTAGTAGAAGAAATTTTGTATTCTTTAAAATATTTCATTTGATTAAACATTTCTTTTTAATATTAAAAATGTTTTGTAAAGATATAAAAATGTTTGTGACATTTTTATAAAAAAAAATCATAAGGTTAATTAATATTCTTTGATCATGAAATGCATTAAGCGTATTTTATGTTTATTCATAGCCTTTAAGTGATTAAATTTTCACATGAAAATTTACTACTAATTACTTTACCAATAATTTTTCATTAATCGTTTTTACATTTTATGATTATCAAAATGTAAAGAGGTCAAAAATAACTAATACGTTCTTTTATGCATTACTTTATCAAAAATCTCCTTTTTTTTGATGTTTTAAAATCTAAACTCATTTATGTAAATTGTTTTTAAACAATGTATTAAAGTAGAGTTATTATTTCATTTCTCCCCTTTTTGTAGAATTAAAAAGGTTTCGTCGATTAATAGTTAGTAAAATCCGACGGATAAATGCTCCCCTCGATGTGTACTCCCCTCGTTCTAGAGGGCACCAAGAAAAATCGAGATATGGTAACTTTGCTACAAAAACAAGTTAGAAGGACAAGAAAACAATTTCTTTACACATATAGCATAAAGAACTGAAAAAATACTAGAATATGTTGATATGAGATGTTCAACAATAAAGACAATCTAGTGAATACAAATATAAAACTAAAAACCATTCATATATCATAAAAAAATTATGTATAAAACACAATCATGCATACATGAAATAGAAATAATATGTTGAGCATATTGTACAACATACAATAAAAGATTAAACTTTAAATGTCTTAATATTCCTCGAATATCCATAAGATTGCTATGCATAAGTTTGATTGACATTATTTAAATTGGTTAAAACATGGTGTATGTTTGTTTGGTGGAAAGTGTTGGTTATGGTGGTGGTGAATTGGGGTGGTCGAGGTTGTCGAGAGATGTGTTCTATGTAGAAAACATTGTATTGGAGTTCATCTCTCAATCCAAAGATAAGAGTACGGTTGTGAATGCAACACAAACATGGATGTCTCATGTGCCACAAGAAGATTCATGGAATGGGATGACAAAATAGGTGGTGAAGGTGATGGAGTATTAATTGGAATCATGTGGATATTGGTGAGAGGTGAAGTTGTGCTTGTCATTGATGTTTGTTCTTGAGTTGAGAGGTAGTAAGGAACCTCTTGGAGGAGAGATGTTGGTAAATTCAAGTAATCATTGGTGATGGTAATGTGGATGATGTGGTGATTTGGGTGTGTAGTCATGGAGGAGGAGAAAGTCTTTGGTTGATGGTGTTTTAAAAGGTGCATTAGGAGCACTAGGGGATGAGGTTGATTATAGGTGATGGTGTTTTTGTGTCATCATGGTTAAGTCTACAAACATTGTTTTGGTGGAATGATGGTTGATTTTGGTTTTTTGGATTGCTCTTTGGAATGTTATCTCTAGTGGATAGCCTTGGTTAGTGGTTTATGGTTGGTTGATAGAGAAAGAATGAAGAAGATGATGAAATGGTGGTGATCATTTGGAGGGAATTTATTGGATGAAAAAGGTTTAGAAATGGAATGGATTTGAATTGGTTTAAGAATTTCCATAATTTTCGAGTTTTTCTTGGGTAAAGATAGTGTAGTAGATAAAAAAGAGAGTCAAAAAGCAAAAGAAACAGTAAAATCCGTGAATCGATGGTCGGGTTCCACCTTAATTAATGGCCGCCCCAAACTTATCTTTAAGGGGAACCGCCCTTATGAATTAAGGGGGCCGCCCATCTGGTGTTTTTCAAACGACCAAAAATTTGATTTTTTGCAAAAATTTATGAGAAAGGTTGTGTTTTGGTGGTCAATTTGCAGCAAGTCCCATGTAAATATATGCATGAAATCAAGTATATCATGTATGTTTGCAACAAATAAAATAAGAATGCATAATTATAAGAGCACACTAATAATTCATAGAGATTAAAGGTCTAAGTAGCTAAAAGTCAAGTTCATCGACTAAGTCGGGTTGGCATCACACAAATAATTAAACCATAACTTAAGGTACATAAAGTCCTAAACAGATTATTTCTGAAAGTTAACAATGTATTTTTGGTACGTTTTTAGTCATTTAAGTTCGTTTTTAATGGAAAATGGTATGTGTAATTAAGCACATACCAATCCACCTCTAACTTCTTCATGGATTTATTGAGATTTATTGAGCAAGGCAGTTTGTCGCTCGAAGAGAAGGTCATCATCTTGTTGAGAAGTGGGAATGTCATATCTTTGGTAATTAAGTGGACAAAGGGAGTTAAGATAGGTGGTAGGAGATGGGGTACTAGCACGAGAAGCATCATCATCCTCACCATCATCTCCATGGTGAGATGAAGATCCACAGTTATGATGGGCGGATGTTGATGAGACGGAGTGACGGGCTTTTCCACGATCACTTTAGGGTTTTCGGGTTTGTTTTAGAGCGAGTGGACGCTTGACTCGATCAACGACATTGTAAATGCCATTGTCAAGATGAGGATAATGTTTCATGATGTGTCAATAGAGATGAATCAAGAACATGCCATAAGGAAGATTGGCGGTTGAAGTAGCCTGGGCACATTCGATTCATTTGACAAAGAAATAAGCAAGATTATATTGTTCTTCGGCAACAATACAATACAACATGTGAGCAAGACTAGCCGGAAGATGGTCCCGGTGGCCTCCTAGTCCGAACACATTCTCACAAATAAGTTTTTCCCAACGCTTCATGTCTTGACTCAATTCTTTGGTAAGAATTTGATTAGGAGTGAGAACGACATTTTGACTTTTTATGGTGCGGTTTAACTCGACACGATTCAATTGAAGAAATTGACGAATATCGTCGGGAGTAGGAAGATCGGTATGATATGGTCCATCGGTCTCTTAGGAATATGCAAGAGATGCAAGATCCCATTCGTTTGTGAAAACGACTTGGCCATTATATGGAATTTTGAGAATTTGACTGAATTGTGTAAGAGAGAGAGAGAGAGAGTGATGAATTCATGTTGGATCATGAATGAGATTAGAAGATAACCGTATTCATCGGTTTGGACTTTGACTTGACTATAAAAGTCTAGAATGAATCGAGGAACGATTGGTTCGTTGAGCTCGAAAAGACAATTGAACGCGAACGTTGGTGAACATTCGCTCAATGTTGTTGGATTTGTAAATAGAGTTTGAGCACAACTCGCCCACGGGAATGCAATGATTTTTTATTGGTTTATAGAATTGAGCAAGGACGGGAGAGAATCCGGGTATTTCGGATACTTTAGGGATATATGCTTTAATACGGGAGGTATCATCAACAATTGCTCGAGGCATGTTTATCACCTAAACAAGACAACAACAAAATAAATTATTAAAAGAATAAAAAAATAAAGTTTTGAAAAACGACAAATGTGGGACAAGGATTACTTCGACTCCTAAAAAAAAAAGAAAAACCTAAAGTAATTCATAGTTCCGTAATTTAAGTTTTACTTTAATCTAAGGTCGAAGATTTATATTATTTTTATTATATTTCAACATCTAAGAAATGACCCAAACACTCCCTTCTCAATACACGTCTTGACTAAAATTGTCGAAAGATACACGTTAAATTGTATATTTTGTTGACAAATAACCTCAATTTATTTTTTGACTTGACGAGAGGAAATGGGTTTTTTGTTTGTTTTGACTCAACACTATGTTTTAAAACGTTAAACCAAACGCCCCTTTATTTTATACTTTTTATAATATGTATCAATATATATATATATATATATATATATATATATATATATATATAATATATATATATATATATATATATATGAACTATATATCTTGATGACTTATACAAGTTAGTTAAGTGTTTATACAAGTGACAAAATATAGTGATGGTCAGTTCGAATCTAAAAACCGATCCTAAGAAACGAACCAAACACCCCTTTATTTGATTCGAAAAATAAGTATTTAGGTATGTATGATTCGGTAGACAATGTATCATATCATTTTAAACGTGTTTTTTGGGCATATTGAAAATGTATAAAATTTTGTTTTGAAATTTCTTAAAAAATATTCGAAAAAATTTATACATTTTTTTTATAAATTTTTGAATCCAAAAAAAAATTTGTGACTCAATTCTATTGAAGATTTTAAATTCTTATGACTACGGGAATCATTACAGTCAGTGTTGCAAAATAAGGTCTACAAAGCCGATTAATCGCCGATTAGACGCTACAAGGCCACCAACCTTGCCGATTATTATAACAGGGTCAAACAAATAGGTCAACCGTGGTCAACGGAGATCAACGGTGGTCAACGGTGGTCAAGCTTGCCGAAAACCTTCTAATCTTACCGGAAGTACCTATAACTCACCGTAAACTTGTTTTGATCACTTATATTAACTGTTTAAATCTATTACAAGTTGTTTTTTAGAAAAAAACTTGCCACTAATATATAAAACTCGACGAAAATACACAAAACTTGCCGGAAATACCTAAATTTGCCAAAAATGTTAATCCGATTAATCCCGCCTTGACCGATTACAAGCTACAAGTTGGTCGACCGCCCAGCTAACGATTCACGATTTTTGCAACCTTGATTATAGTTATGATTTCCTAGACCTAATCATAAATATATAAAAGATACAAAAACTATGAAAAATACCCAATTTTGATTAAGAGCAAAATTGGATGAAATCGAAAGACAAAAGTAAAGAAAATCTTATAATATGTGTTGTTAATCGAGTTGTTGGTGATTGCCCTTTGCGAATTATGATTGATTTTGTGTTTAGGGATTGGATTTTGTGGTTTTGGTGATGGTGTTTTTGTCACATAGTAGCAGGGGAAGAGGGAAGAACTAGGATGAGTGTTTGGTTTAGTGTTTAACGCAAGAAAGGTATGTTTGACGATTTAAATAGGCCAGTCCCCTTAAAATTAAGAGGGTCGCCCTCATTAACACGGCCGGTCCCTTTAATTATAAGGGGCCGCCTATCTAAAAAAAATATTTTTCGATTTTGACTAGTTTTGTAAATAAACAATTATCAAAATACGTTGGGAGCTACTAGTAATATTATTTTAGATAATCTAGTTTTCGAAATAATGAAGTTGAAAACGAGAGAAAAATACTTGACACTTTAAATTAACTTTTCGTTAAGTTAAGTAAACTTAAATAATTTTCAATGAAATAATTAAGTTGTCAAGATTTTTGGATTGAGAGATGGTTTAGAGATGATTGATGAAATTTGATTGACATTTTAATTAACCTTTCGTTAATTAAAAATACTTTGATTACTTCGGATGAAATAATCAAGTTGTCAAGCCGAGAGAAGATTTAACGATGATTTAGTGACGTTTTCAATTTACTTCTTGTCAATTGAATAAATTAATTACTTCGGATGAAATAATTAATTGTCACGATTTAGAGTATTTGAGAGATGATAAATATGTGACGATAGAATGATAGAGTGAAGTTAGAGCTTGATGAGAGGATTCCGATAGACGTAGTTTATTGTAGACGTGTAGACGAAGCGAACGACGTAGTCGAAAGGAGTTTGTTTCATCCACGGTGTTTTGATGTCATGCCTTTCCGGCGTAAGATGTAAAACTAATCCTACTTCTATGTTAATGATTACCCACAAACTCACTTTTCTTCATCTACGTGAGTTCGCTACTAGTGGACACAGAAGATTTCCATTTTATATAGGTACGTAGAGAATCCAAATTCAACTAAGTGAGAGACGAGTTCCTAATGAACAAAATCTCTTAATTTTAGAAAACCAACAAATGGCATTTCTGGTAACTACACAATTTCAATAAGCTTAAATTATATTCTACTAACTACAACTTATTTGTTTATCATATACTATATGTAGCATAATAATATATAGTCATTTATCATTTACCACATAATCTAAATTCTAAGAAGTTTGGAAAGAAGACATACCTTTGCCTACAATATGTTTTCTTCAACATCTTCAAGTAAGTAAACTTTGAAGTATAAATCTTTTGGAAAACCCGTCATAAGATTTTAAGAATGTATTCACTCGTTGGATTCCAAGAAATATTAATGAACAACTCTACTTGAATGTTGTAATGGCTCAACCACTTGGTCTCCAATGTCTCATGGGTCCAAAATTGTTAGTCCCGAACATATTGATTCGGATACATATAGGGTGGACATATTAGGGTAATTTTGTCTAACTTGATCTCTCCTAGGTTGTGGTGTTTTAGACCAAAGGTGAGAGTTATTAGTTCCTTTTGGATGAGGAGTCTTATGTGACAACCATGACTTGAGCAGGTTAGTCAAACCGTTAGTGTTGACTTATGGATCTGTTGCAATGTATGGTATGTGTGATTATATGTGTTTATATGCGTTTATGTGGGTTATGTGAGATTGGATAATCAATTCATTAAGCGTGACCATATCATTGGGATTGGATTTTCGTTAGATATTGTAGAGTTCATTTCGTTCACTTTTGGTGACAAGGAAATGATTTTGTGATTTAAGCGTTTTAGTGATTTATCGTGTAAGTAATTATACGTATACGTATTTATGTGTTAGTAATATTAGGATGAGATTAAGTTTTAGTAGTAAGGATATGAAAGAAATGAGTTTGATAAAATATGAGAGTTTTTTAGGGACTTTCTATTTATAGAAAGTGAATTTGTGAAATGAAAAGTATTTTTGGAAAAGTATAGTAAATTGCGTTTACGCAAAAAGGTATGCCCAAATAAGCTAAGGTTTTTATAAAAACTTAAGGTAATATTAATAATTAAGTAATTAATTAATTAATTAAAAAATTAAAAAAATAAATAAAAAGAGAGGGATCGGCCGGATAAGGGAAAAAGAAAAGAAAAAGGAAACCTAGTTGATATCTAATACTAATTAGGGATTATCTAGAACTCACTATGTGGCCTATAAATACAAAATAAAATCCCTAACCCTCCCCCCTATTGAGATCGGTCGAACGGAAGAAAAAAGAAGAAGATAAAAATTAAGGTTTTTGCTTTGTGAAGAATTCAAGCTTCTAGGTAAGTTTTAATTAATTCTTATTATGTTCTAATTATTAATTTATGTAATAATTAATATGATGGAATTAGAGTTTATTAAAATCAGTAAATTAATGATTTTTAATCATGTTATAATGATTAAGGGTTTAATTAGATGCTTATGGATGTAACTGGTTAAACTTAATTCGCGTTAGAGGTTGATCTTGGTTAAAGCAGAATTAGGGCTGTGTTGTTAGGTCATTATCTCAATGATGGTAAAATCTTTTGTCAATTTTCCGGTGTCTATAACGTAGCTCAGAGAGTCTAGTTTTCAGAACATCCAGCCTCAAAAGTTTTTAAGGTCGGGAAGTCAGTCAAACGTTAGTTGCAAGAAACGTTTTAAACCAGTAAATACGGGTCAGATTTAGGTCAGATTATGAGGTATAAAACCCCCACTTAAAATTCGAATTGAGCTTATACCTTTTACTGAAGTTTAGTTCTATGTGTCTGTTAGAAATCCCCCAAAGTAGAGCTTCTGATTTGGAGTCTAAGTATGATTTTTAAGTCCAAACTTTTTAGTGTGCAATCAGATCCGAATTGGGACTGTTTTGAAGTTTGATTTTCTTAGGAGTACTTGTACACGTAAATGGATTTTGGGAATCATGAGGTAGTTAATATACTCATATATGAACATAGGTGATTTTTTGTATGAATTATGGAGGTCATTAAGTAAGGGTTTTGAGTGCGTTAAGTCACGTTAAAATTCTACAGTTTGGAACAAATTATGACTAACTAGTGAAACTTGTTATCAAAGCAGTGAAAGTTAGGTATGGTGTCGGGGTGACCCATGGAGTTAATAGAATACCTTAGACATCCATCATATGATTGTTACATGTGCTTTAAGCTTTTGGATTAGTAGCGTGTAACACGAGTTATTTTGTTGTATAGATTGTGCTAGTTGTTTGTGAAGCTTATTGTTGGAATCTTTTGGAATAGTGGTAGCATAGACTTCCCTTCAAATTATTTTTCCGATTCCATAGATCGATTGAAGTTTTAAAATATAGTTTATTTTAAAAATCTTGTTTGACGTGGCTCCTGATACCAATTGTGGAAAACTAGAAAGAGGGTTGAATAGTTTACCGCTTTTTAAATTAATGTTATGCTTGTTTATAAAACTTAAGATTCGACTTTGTGTTAAATCTAAAGATTTTTGTGGACATATGAACATTACATAGTATAAGTTAGTAAATGAAATGTATAATATGATAGATCAAGAGATAAGAGTTAGAAAAGTGTCTTTACCACTACACAAGGTTTATAGTGGGTTCGGTTACAAAGCTCGTTTCGCCACTACTCCAATCCCAGAGCACCAAAATCTGAGGTCTAGTCTCTAGGTACATTTTTACCTTCCTTTTGGCGGGTTGAAAAACTCGTGTCTCAACTTTGCGTTTCTCCAATTTCCTTCTCAGTTGATTTAGGTCGTGGCGTTAAAGTGATTGTTAATTGCGTGCTATTTAAGAGGGTTGGGGTTAGCTATACATAGGGTATTAATCGATAATTAGGGGAGGGCTAGCGATAGTCAGGAGAGGCGCGTCTCGTCGGACTCGGGTCTGGGTCTTTAGGAGGGGGGTGGGGGTGGGGTGGGGGGCGGGGGTGGGTGGAGGGGGGGGGGGGGGGGTGAGGGTGGGGGGGGGGGTGGGGGGAGGTGGGGGGGGGGTTGGGGGGGTGGGGTGGGGTGGAGGGGTGGGGGAAAGGGAGTGGGGAGGGGGGTTGGGGGCGGGCTTGTGGGGGGCGGGTGGGGGGGGAGGGGGAGGTGTGGGGGGGGGAGGCCACAGGGGGGCAGTGGGAGAGGGGGGGTGTGGGGGAGGGGGGGGTAGAGAGGGGGGGGGGGTAAGGAGTGGGGAGGGGGGGGGGGGTGGGGGGTTGGGGGGGGGGTGGGAGGGGGGGGGGGGGCTGGTGGGTTGGGGGAGTGGTGGGGGGGGGGGGGGGGGGGAGGGTGGGGGGGGTGCGGAGGGGGGTTCAACGGGGGGGGGGCGGGGGGGGGGGTGGGGGGGGAGGGGGGGGTGGAAGGGGGGGGGGGTTGGGGGTGGGGGTGTGGGGGGGGGGGGGGGGTGATGGGGTGGGGGGGGGGGTGGGGGGGCGGGGGGGGGGGGGGGGGTTGAGGGGAGGTGAGGGGGGGGGTGGGGGGGATGGGGAAGGGGGGGGGAGGGCGGGGGTGGGGGGGGGAGGGGAGGAGGGGGAGGGGGGGGGTTGGGCCGGGAAGGCGGGGGGAGGGGGGGGTGGGGGGTGGGGGGGTGTGGGGGGGGGGGGGCGGGGAGAGGGGGGGGGGGTGAGGGGGAGGGCGGGACGGGCGCGGGGGGGCAGGAGAGGGGGGAGAGGGGGGGGGGGGGCTAGGGGGGGCGGGGGGGGGGGGGGGGGTGGGGGGGGTGGGGAGGGGGAGGTGGGGGGGGGGAGGGGGGGGGGGGAAGGGCAGGGTCGGGGGGGGGGGCGAGGGGGGGGGGGGGGGGGGAGGGAGGGGGGGGAGCGGGGAGGGGGGAGGGGGGGGGGGGGCGGGGATAGGGTAAGGGGGGGTGGGGGGGGGGGGGGGAGGAAGAGGGGGCTGGGGGGGTGGGGGGGGGGGGGGAGCAGGTGGGGGGGGGGCGGGGGGGGGGGGCTGGTGGGGGGGGGGGGGGGGTGGGGGGGGTGGGGGGGGGGGGGGGGGGGGGGGGAGGGGGGGTGGGTTAGGGGGCGGAGGATGGGGGGGGGGGGGGGTGGGGGGGGTGGTGAATGGGGCGGGGGGGGAGGGCGGGGGGGTGGGGGGGGGGGGGCAGCAGGGGGGGTGGGGGGGGGGGGGGGGGGGGGGGGGGGGGGGGAGGTGGGGAGGGGCCGGCGGGGGGGGGGGGGGGGGGCGGGAGGGGGTGTGGGGGGGGTGGGGGGGGAGGGGAAGGGGGGGGGTGGGGGGGGGGTGGGGGGGGGGGGGTGGGGGGGGGGGGGGGGGGGGGGGGTGGGCAAGGGGGGGTGGAGGTGGGGAGGTGAGAAGGGGGTGGAGGGGGGAGGCTGGGGGGGGGGGGGGGGCGGGGGGGGCGGTGGGGGGGGGACGGGGGTGGGGGATGGGGGGGGGGGGGGGGGGGGGGTGGGGGTGGGGGAGGGGTGGGTGGAGGGGGCGGGATGGGTGTGGGGGGGGGGGGCTAGGGGAGGAGGGGGGAAGGGGTGGGGGGGGGCGGGGCAGGAGGGGGGGGGGAGACAGGAGGTAGGGGGGGGGGGCGGGGTGGGAAGGTGGGGGGGGGGGGGGAGGGGGGGGGGGGGCGGGGGGGGGGGGGGGATTTGGGGGGGGCGCGGGGGGGGGTGGGAGGGGGGGGGGGGGGGGGGTGGGGGGCGGGGTGGGTGGGGGGGGGTGGGGGGGGGGAGGGGGGGAGGGGGGCGTGGGGGGAGGGGGGGGGGCGGGAAGGGGTGGGGGGGGGGCGGAGGAGGGGGGAGGTGGGGGGGTGGAAGGGGGGTGGCTGGGGGGGGGGTGGGAAACAAGGGGGGGGGCGGGGGAGGGGAGAGGGGGGGAGGGGGGGGTGGGGAAGGGGGGTGGGGGAGTGGGGGGGGGGTGGGATGAGGGGGGTGGGGGGGGTGGGAGTGTGAGGGGCGTGGGGGTAGGGGGCGGGGGGGGTGGGGGGGGGGTGGGGGGGAGAGGAGTGGGGGGGGTGGGGGAGGGGGGGGGTGTGGGGAGGGGGAGGGTTGGAGGGTGGGGGGGGGGGGGGCTGGGGGGGGGGGGGGGGGGGGGGGGGGGGGGGGGGGGGGGGGGGGGGGGGGGGGAGGGGGGAGGGTGGGTGGTGGTGGGGGGAGTGGGGAGGGCGGGGGGGTGGGGGTGGGTGGGGTGGAAAAGGGGGGCGGAGGGGGGGGGGTGGGGGGTGGGGGGTTGTGGGGGCGGCGGGGGGGTGGGAGGCGGGGGGGGGGGGGGGGGGGGGGGGGGGGGGGGGGCGGGGAGGGGGGGGGGGGGTGGGAGGTGGGGGGGGGGGTGGGGGGGGGGGGGGGGGGAGGGGGGGGGGGGGGGCGGGGGGGGGGGGGGGGAGGGGCGGAGGGTGGGAGGCGCGTGGGGGGGGGGGTGGGGGGGGCGGGGGAGGGGGGGGGGGGGGTCGGGGGAGGGGTGGGGGGGGGTGGGAGGGGAGGGGGGGGGGGGGGGTGGGGGAGCGGCTGGGGGGGGGGGGGGGGGGGGGGGGGGGGGGGGGGGGGGTTGGAGGGGGTGGGTGGTGGAGGGGGGGTGGGGGGGGGGGGGGGGGGTGGGGGGGGGGGGACGAGGGGGCGGGGGGGGGGGGGGGGGGGGGGGGGGGGGCGGTTGGGCGGTAAGGGTGAGGTGGGGGTGAGGGGGGGGGGGCGGGCGGGGGGGGGGGGGTGGGCGGGCCTGAGGGGGGGGGGGGGGGGGAGCGGGGGGTGGGGGAGGGTGGGAGAGAGGGGGGGGGTGGGGCGAGGGGGGGGGAGGGGGGGGGTAAGGGGGGGGGGGGGGGGGGGGGGGGGGGGTGGAGGGGGGGGGGGGTGGGAGGGGGGGGGCGGGGGAGGGGGGGGGTCGGGGGGGGGGGGGTGGGAAGGGAAAGAGGGGGGGGTGGGGTGCGTGGGGAGGGGGGGGGGGGGGAGGGGAAAGGGGACAGGGGGGGGGGTTGGGTGGGGGGGGTGGGTTTATGGGGGTGTGCGCGCGTGGGGTGTAGGGGTGGGGGGGGTGGCGGGGGGGGGGGGGGGAGGGGGGGGGAGGGGGGGGGGGGGGGAGGTGGGTGGGGGGGGGGGAGGGGGGGGGGGGGGGGGGGGGGGAGGTGGGGGGGGGTGGGGGGGTTGGGGAGTGGGGGGGGGGACGGGGGGAGGGAAGGGGGGGGGGGGGGGGGAAGGGGGGGGGGGGCGGTTGGGGGGGGGGTCGGCGTCGGTGGGTGGGAAGGGCGTGGGTGCGGGTGGTGGGGGGGAGGGGGGGGGGGGGTGGTGGGGGGGAGGGGGGTGGGGAGGGGGGAGGGGGGGGCGGGGGGGGGCAGGGGGGGGGGGGGAGGGGGGGAGGGGGGGGGGTGGGGGGCGGGGGGGGGGTGGGGGGGGCGTGGGGGGGGGGAGGGGTGGAGGGGTGGTGGGGGGGGGGGAGGGGGGGGGTGGGAGCGGGGGTGGGGCGAGGGGCGGGGGGAGGGTGGGGGGGGGGGCGGGTGGGGAGGGGGGGCCGAGGAAGGGGGGGGGGGGCTGGGGGGGGGGGGGAAGCGGGGGTTGGGGTGGGGAGGGGGGGCGGGGGGGTGGTGGGGTCGGGTGGGAGGGGGGGGTAGGGGGGGGGGGTGGGTTGGGGGGAGGGGGGGCGGGGGGGTGGGAGGGGGGGGGGGGAGGGGGGGGTGGGTGGGGGGTGGGGGAGCAGGGGTGGGGGGGAGGGGGGGGCGGGAAGGGGGGGGGGGGGGGGGGGTGGGGGGGTTGGAGGATGGGGAGGGGGGAAGGGGGGGGGTGCGGGTGGGGGGGGGGGGGGGGGTGGGGGGGGGGGGGGGGGGGCGGGGGGCGGGGGGGGGGGCGGGGGGAGGGGGGGGGGCGTAGGGGGCGGGGGAGGGGGGGGCGGGAGGTAGGGAGGAGGGGGGGGGGGGGGGGGGGGGGGGGGGGTGGGGGGGCGGGGAGGGGGGGGGGGGTGGGGGGGGGGGGGGGGGGGGAGGGGGGGGGGGTGTGGGGGGGTGGGGGGGGGCCGGGGGGGGGGTGGGGGGATGGGCGGGGGGGAGGGGGGGGGGTGGCGGGGGGGGGATGGCTGGGGAGGGGTGGTGGGGGGGGGGGGGGGGGGCGGGGTGGAGGGTGGGCAGGTGGCGGGGGGGGGGGGGGGGGGGGTGAGGTGGGGGGGGGGGGGGGGGGGGGGGGGGGGGGGGGGGGGGGGGGGTGGGGGGGGGGGGGGGGGGGGGGGGGGGGGGGGGGGGGGGGGGGGGCGGGGGGGGGGCGGCGGGGGGGGGGGGTGGGTGCGGGGGGGGGGGGGGAGGGGGGGAGGGGGGGGGGTGGGTTGGGGAAGGGGGGGGGGGGGGGAGGCGGGAGGGAAGGGGGGGTGGGTGAGGGGTGAGGGCGAGGGGGTGGGCGGGGGGGGGGGGGGGGGGGTGGGGGGGGACGGGGAGGGGGGGGCGAGGGGGGGGAGGGGAGGGGGGGGGGTGGGGAGAGGGGGGGGGGGGGGCCAGGGGGGGGGGGGGGGGGGGGGGGGGGGGTGGTGGGGGGGGGTAGGGGGGGGGGGGGGGGGGGGAGGGGGGGGGGAGGGGGGGGGGGGGATGGGGGGGTATGGGGGGGGGGGAGGGGGGGGTGGGTTGGTGGTGGCGGGGGGGGGGGGGGGTGGGGGGGGGGGGGGTGGGGGGGGGGGGCGGTGGAGGGGGGGGGAGGGGGGGGTGGGGGGGGGGGGGGGGGGGGGGGCGGGGGCGGGGGGGTGGGGGGGGGCAGGGGGGGGGGGGGGGGGGTGGGGGGGGGGGGGGGGGGGGGGAGGGGGGCGGGGACGTGGTGGTGGGTGGTGGGGGGGGGGGGGGGTGGGGAGGGGGAGGGGGGGAGGGTGGGGGTGGGCGGGGTGAGGGGGGGGGGGGGGGGGGGGGCGGTTGGGGGGGTGGGGGGCGGAGGGGGGGGAGGGAGGGGGGGGGAGTGCTGGGAGGGGGGGGGTGGGAGGGGGGGGGTGGGTGGGGGGGGGGGGGGGGGGGAGGGAGGGGGGGGTGGGGGGGGGGGGGGGCGGGGCGGGGGGGGGGGTGGGGGGGGGGGGGTGGGCGGAGGGGGGGGGGGGGGGGTTGTGGGGGGGGGGGGGGGGGGGGGTGGGGAGGGGGGGGGTGCGGTGGGGGGGGGGGGGGGGTGTGGTGGGGGGGTGGGGGAGGTGGGGGCTGGGGGGGGGCCGGTAGGGGGGGGGGGGGGTGGTGGGGGGGGAGGAGGGGGGGGGGGGGGGAGGGCGCCAGGGGGTGGGGGGATGTGGGGGGGGGGCGGGGGGGCGGTGGGGAGGGGTGGGGGGGGAGGGGAGGGGGGGGGGGGGGGGGGGGGAGGGGGGGCGGGGGGGGGGGGGGGGGGGGGGGGGAGGGGGGGGGGAGGGCGGAGATAGGGCGGGAGAGGGGGGGGGGGGGGGGGGGGTGGGGGGGGGGGGGGGGGGGGGGGCGGGGGGGGGGGAGGGGGTGGTGGGGGGTGGGTGGGGGGTGAAGGGGGCGGGAGGGGGGGGGGTGGGGGGAGGGGAGGGGGGAGGGGGGGGGGGGGGGGGGGGGGAGGGGGGTGGGGAGGTGGGAAGGGGCCGGAGGGGGGGGGGGAGGGTGGGGGCGGGGCGCGGGGGGGGGGGGGTAAGGAGGGAAGGGGGGGGTGGGGGGGGGGGGGGGGGGGGGGGGGATGGGGGCGGGGGAAGTGGGGGGGGGGGGGGGGGGGGGTGGGGCTTGCGGGGGGGGGGGTGGGGGGGGGGGGGGGGGAGAGGGGGTTCTGGGAGGATGGGTGGGGAGGGGTGGGGGGGGGGGGGGTGGGCTGGGGGGAGGTGGGGGGGGGGGTGGGGGGGGGGGGGGGGGGGGGGGGGGGGAGGGAGGGGGTGTGTGGGGGGGGGGAGCGGGAGGTAGGGGGGGGGGGGGGGGGGGGGTGGGGGGGGGCCTGCGGGGGGGGGGGGAGGGGAGAAGGGGGGGGGGCGGGAAGGGGGGGGGGGGGGGGGGGGTTCGGGGGGGGTGGAGGTGGGGGGGGGGGGGGTGGGGGGTGGGGGGGCGGGGGGGGAAGGGGGGGGGGGGGGGGCGGGGTGGGGGGGGGGGGGGAAGGCGGGGGTGGGGGGGTGGGTGGGGGTAGGGGGGCGGGGGGGGGGGGGGGAGGGGGGGGGCTGGGGGGAGTGGGGGGGGGGGGCGGGGGGGCGAGGGGGCGGGGGGGGGGGTCGGGGGGGGGTGGGGGGGGGGGCGGGGGGGGGGGGGAGGGGGGCGGGGGGGGTGGGGGGGGGGGGGGGGGTGGTGGGGGGGGAGGGGGGGGGGAGGGTCGAGGGGGGGGGGGGGGGGGGGCAGGGGGGTTGTGGAGTGGGGGGGAGGTAGCGGGGGGGGGGGGGTGGGGAGGGGGGGGGGGGGGGGAGAGGGGGGGGGGTGGGGGGAGGGGGGGGGTGGGCGGGGTGGGGGGGGGGGGGGGGGGAGATGAGGGGGGGGGAGGGGCGGTGGGGGCAAGGGGGGGGGGGGTGAGAAATGTAATGATAAAGGGTGAAAAGAAAGAAGCCCTCCATACACTTAGGCAGAAACCGGGTCAATACATAAACTGTCGAAAACACTAAGGTGTTGTCTGACATTGAAGACAGTCATGGACCCAGTGACGCTAAGCACAACCCTCCCTAGCCACTCAAGGTCTCTCAACAGACTCTTGTTTCATTTCTCACGGAGATTACACGCATTTCTATCGACTTTCTCACTCCGAGTTAGTTGATATTGAAAAGGTGGCAGTCTGCTCCAGCCTCCGATCACTAAAATCAAAGTGCACTATTGAGTCTAGAGCCAAAAGAGATCATCCATAAATCTCATTAGGACACTTGTCAAAATTATGCTTGCTATCTCACACAATGTGAATAACAAGAAATATTCTAAGAGTCCTACGCATTATCCTTGAGATTTTGCCAGAACATCCGAGTGATATAATTCACAGTGAAGATGGAAATCCTGCTTGAGTCAACATCAAACAAGCTCATGGTAGGTGACTTGTGCGATTCTATATGAATCAAACTTGTGACAACTGGAAAGAAACGATGGTGCGATTCTACAAGAATCAAACTTGTTCCAGGTTATGAATTAACGGTTGATGATGAATTTTTTGAAATGATTAACACTCTCGATGTGTCACAAAACCACTTTAGCAAGTGACACGTCGATTGATTTTCAAATCGATTTTTCTATTCCAATCGGTGAGACAGTAACTCACTGGTTCACTCTTATCGTGCTGTCTGCTTTGAGACGTTCCGATAATGAGAACATGCTGAGTACGATGAATCTAATACATATGTGTTAGAAAGATTCAATACTGCAAGCTGGAAATCCTGTCAAGGAGATTCTTCTTAAATTGAATCTACCTGATCACAGGTCTTGTCCTCCACGATTCGAAGGTTACTCCAACCAAACACGGGCGAATGACAAAGCCATATTCGTCCCCCTGCTTTATTGCTAACTGTTTTAATGCAGGATACTTAAAGATGGAGGTGAAGGTACCTGATTCCAGCTGACTCACAAGATTCATAACCACATGCTCATACCCGACCAACAAACATAAAGACATCATGAAAGCTCAAGTACATGTTTCAAGACTTCCGCTACTCTGATACCGTGCGTCTTTCTTGATGTGACGAAGTATTAAAGACAAAGAATTTTAAAGAAGTTTACGTCACTCTGATACCGAACGTCTTTCTCGAAGTGACGAAGTGTTAATGTTAAAGAATTTCAAGAAAGATGCAACATTAAAGCTTTTTAAGTCAACAAATCAAGAAACGTATGAGCATGTCGGTCCCAAAGTCACAAGTTTCACAAGTTGGTAAAGTCACAAGATGGCGAAGAGATTATGCTTGGTTGATGATCTCAAGATGCTCAAGTTCGCATTCTCTCAATACAAGTTAAAAGGAACAAGCTCTATCCTGAAGTCAATGCTCACCACACCAAGTTTGCATAGTATGCTAGGATTAAATTTTTGTAAATTGGAGTGACCTCCTTTAGGGGGACATTGTTAGGAACAAGAAAAGTCTCGGTCACTTCCAATATTAAATAGTCAAAGCCCGTAGTTAGTTATGGTTTAGTAACATAAGCTAAAATGGCCCAAAGGCCCATGAAAAGCCTTGTTAGGCCCATGGCCGGCCAATATTAGGTATAAATACCCTCTCCATGGTTTGAAGAGGGTGTTGGTTGGTTTTGTATATCTCATTTTCATAATACATTTCTCTTTCTACACTTTCTCTCACTAGAAATACATCCTTCCTTCCACTTTCTCCCTCTAGTTCTTGCTACTCATATATCAATGATTACTTGTATTCTACAAATGGCCTCAAACTACTAAACTATTTAGGTTCTTGAAACCCTCCTAATTACTAATCCGTAAAGGATAAAAGTACGAGGTTTTCGCCTACGGAAAGCATTTCGAATCTATTTTCCAGAAACATAGGGCCCACTGCCCAGAAAGTTTTGGATCCAAGGTGGTATTACCATTTTACCTCTATTTACCAAAGCTACCATTTTCCAAAATTTTATCGCTCTACTAAACTGAGTGTACCTCCTAAACCGTGCATCCGCAAAAGCCGAAACGACAGCTCAAATCTAAGTTTGTTCAATATCTAGAACTTACAGTTTTACATATTTAGGTGTTACTATATAAGTTTTTGAACTTAATACTCATTCAAATTCTGGTCTCAATTTTTGACTAGTTTTGCCATTTCTGCGATGTCTCATTCGTCGGGCGTCGATATGACTCCATCCGAATTCCTACATGTACCTAAGAGGTTTCTATACCTCCTAGTCTGATTTCCCAGGTCATCATAGACCAACATATTTTGAAACATACCCAACAAGCTGCTATCCCAAAGCAATCCCCAAAGAATTTTTGACAAATTTTTGTACTTTACAAAAATGAGTGTAATTTGAAATTTATTGATGCTTTTGATACGAAACCAATTGGAGGTGATAACCCTAGGAGTCTTCTACAGGTACCTAAATTTTAGTTTGAAAAGTTATTGCAAAATATGGAGTTATACTCCTTTTCCCAACGGTATACCAGATTTGACTAGTTTTGGAAAAATGACGATATCTCACTCATCCGGAGGAGATACGACCCTATCCAAAGAGCCACATATACTTAAGAAATATGCCCACATCCATATTGGATTTCCCAGGTGCCTTATGACCAAAAATAATTCACAATCAACCCCACAACCTGCTGATTACAAACTGCCGTATAATCCATTTCAAAATCCAATCAAACACCATTTTAATTTCCTTCAATCGCCAATACAAAGCCATACCCAATGACTTAACACTCTTTCAAACACATCAACTCATGGGTTTCCAGACCCAAACATCTCAAGACTTACTAAGAGAGGGTCGACGACAAACAATCAAGCACAACTAACCAACTTTATTCGAAGTTTCCCAAAATAAGCCGTATTCCAAACGACACGTTACGCGAGAATAAGTTAATAACCATTTTCCAAAACAATGAGGGTTCATGGGATGACATATAAAAGTCACACTCCCATTAACTGAAAATTTTCAAAACAATAAGTTATGAAACAACATATGCAATTTAAAAGCAATGGAAAAATATTCGAACTCGGAGTCGAACAATAAGTCACCCAATGGGATCGACAACTACGACGAATCAACATCACCAAAAGATGAAAAGTAAAGTCGCGAAAAAGTTTCGAAGATAATCGTATAACAACGATGTTTTCATCACGTATCAAAATAATTTTATCATATCACATCGAAATGTTTAATGAAATTGAACTCTTCACATGAAGCGAATATCAAGATATATATAATCGTACACCATAGAACGGATGCCGTATGTATATGTATATACATATATACTCATTACTTATACCAAGTGTCATCCACTTGTTACGCACATAATATGCAATCAAATATACCACATAAGGCTTCTAAGGATCGGGAACGATGCGCGCGCGAATATCGGACAACGGTGAAGGAATTGTGAAAATTTTCCAAAAACAGTTGTAGTCCAAGTTTTGTAAAACGACTTAGTTCACTACAACTCGTGCTCTGGTACCACTCTGTAACACCCCCAAACTACGATACGCAGGAATACAACAAATGGGTGCTACTGTCCGACATATCAAATGCACACGAGTCCCAGTAAACGCTCAAGATACGTTTATAAAACAACACAATTTCATTTATTAGAAAGATCAGAGTTACATAGTCCGCAATACCATTTATAGAAATTATTTTCTAAAAGTCCCCAACCACGACTTTGATTTCTAAACACTTGTTTAGTTTTATGACACCACTTCACCGAGACAAAGACCGTCCCTTGATATCCTTGTTCCATCTTCATCCAGCCAACAAGAAAAAATTAACTGAGATACATGCTTAAAAAGTTAATAAAACGTTGAGTGAATTCATAAAGTTTACAATTAACACATAGAACGCATATTTGGGGTTCCACAAAATGTATAACGTTGGCTCGTAAGTCAAGTTATATAAATAGTGATTTCCAACTAAAGAGCCCGTGTACCGAAACTTAACACATTCATCCCGTAGGACGAAATTATGTCCGAGAAGTATGCCACTTCTTGTAATACTAACTACAAAAGGTTCGTCTGACAGGGTGGTCCCAAAGGAATTCCAACCCCGGACAGGGTTGTCCCAAACCCGATAGATCAATTTATATGCATTAGCGCATACCAACACATGGTAACTAACTGTCACATAGACAGAAAAAGTATAATACTCCAGTAGTGAAGGAATCATATTCAAGTATACGAAACAGTTTGCGTCAATTTCACACAAACATGGCAATATATCCCCCCATCAAGCGGATTATAAAAACTGAAAACTTTAAAAGCGATGCTATGAACTCACCTTGGTCGAAGCCGAAGATCAAATAACCGAAACAATTCACGGAAAAATCAATGAACACGATCACGACCTATAATTTATGTCGCTCGATACTATTCCGGAAAAGTAATAGTCAACTGATGCGTACATTGTATCACAAATCATATATATGGTATATATATATATATATATATATATATATATATAAAATATATAATATATATATACACATCAACATGTGATTGAGAAATCCATTTGCGCCACTAGGATCCCAAAACCCCACAACAATTGAGTTATATAATTGTCCCTCAACGTTTTATCTCTACGTACTTTAATTGAAAACATTATATTTCGATAACTTTTTATTTTTAGAAAGTTATTATTCTCGGAAAGTTACCATCTTTGGTAAGTTTAAATATCTAAGTATATTTTTAATACTTATCATTTTATTTATATCCATGTACTTAGTTAAAAATTATATAAGTCTTATATGACCCGTTGACTTTTATACTTATATTTATTTTTACCCAAATCTGACCCGCGCCAAATGACCCTCTAAATCACATTTTCACGTTTCGGAGTAAAAAGAGATTTTATGCGAAACGATATTCCGGAAAACTTTTTAGTTTTAGCCGAGACCCGAAACTCGACGAAAAATGACGAAAATGCCCCTGCAAGAATCTGCTGTAACTTGTATTTTTAATAAAAACGCAGCAGTTTGACCATCGGTTTTGACCCGTTATATCACGTTTTCGTGACTTTGACCAAAAAGATATTTTATTGAAAACGTCATTCCGGACAACTTTCGTGTTTCGCCGGAAGGCTGAAACGGACTCGAAAATGCCCAAAATCGCCGTTTAAAATCTGATCAGCAACTAAAATAAGCTCAAATAGCTGATTGCAATTTATAGCAGTTTTTCCTAAAACTTGTTTTGCCTTAACTTCTTCGTATTTAGGAGTTACGGAACGTTATCGAATTACACGAAACGTAAAATTAGGACGACTCTATCGTATTTCAACATCAAAAATCAGATTTTATGATTTTTCGAACCTCGTTTTCTGAGCCAAACATTCTGCTCGAAATTAACTTTTACAAAACTTATCGAAACTTCATTTTCACCTCACAACGACATCAAAATACGCCTAGCTAACCTATCTCCGTCAATTAATCAACCCATTCACAATCTATTCTAACCAACGCAAGTGTCGGACCTCATCACATATAATATACGAAATCAAATGAAGAACGAAACAAACGAAACAAAACATAAAAGAATGCTCACAATGCTATAATAAGCAAAATCAATGATCGAAATCGTCTCCTTTTGTATTAGCCGTACTCGAACCGAACCAAAACACCAAAACCATACATTTTTTAATTAAAACCGAGCTTCCATTATGTTTATTTAGCTTCGATAAACACCCCATTCAAACCGAAAATGTTTGAAACTAACCCGAACTCTAACTCAAAAAATACTCATTGCATGTGTAATTTTATTGGATAGATGCGTAGGAAATGACGAGGGGATTCAGAAAATATAAGTTGATCGGGTTGCATGTAACTTTTTTCGGCGACGGCGGCGGCGGTTTCCGGTGACCGGAAAAGTTTTTCGGTGGTGGTGACCGGTTGAGGGGGAGAGAAAAAGAACTAGTGTGTGTTTATTATGAAATAATGAAAGTAAACACATATATAAAAACCAATATAAAACATGCTTTTGAAAAACTGATCTTGGCCCTAAAAAATGTAAAAACGACACCTGGAAAATAAATTTTAATCAACGGCTGAGAGATTTCATCTTCCAGCATTTACTTCAAACAAAAATAACCCCGCAACCCTATAACCGCAGCTCTTCATTTACTATCAAAAATACCACACAAGAAACCCTAATCAAAAATCCTAAAATCACAATCATCCATAACCAATTAGTAATCAATATCCGTTTAACAGATTAACAAAAAAATATTTCAGATCTTGGAGCAAGATGGAACGAAAACTTTTGTGCTATCTGTCGTTGGCGGTACAATTATGAGTGAACTTTGTTTTAATACATATCTTGCCTTGATCTTTGTGCTCATACGATTATTTTCAAAACGTATTGTTAAAACGCATTTCAGCCAAAATATTTGTTTCAATCAAATGATTTAGGCTTGATCTTGGTTGTAACATTTGAATGTAGTATTATACTTTGTACTTGGTGGATGATTTATTATTGACTTGTGTCGCATTTCATACAGGAAAACAAATCTGTTAAATTGATTAAGAAAAGGAGGCACTGTTGGCAAACCCTTTCCAGGCGTGCACCAAGTTTAGGATATAAGCATTTATCAACAATTGTACAAATACAGGTACATACCTACATGTTACTTGAATATTTTTTTCCTTTGTATCAGATGGGTCAGTTTCAAGTTTTCAACCTATTTATATGTCAAAGGGTTCGGTTAAATCCTCTATGTTGTTATATAAGAAATAAACTGTACTCTTATGAAATTCATTAGTAGTTAAAAGATTAAGTTATCAACATAAGATATAAGGTTAAGAGTTTATTAGTTATTTTGTTGCGGCTGAGAATTGCTCGCTATATAATTTGCTTAGATTATCTTGGATAGACTATTAATGAAACTGTTATTATTGTGCCGACTTATTTTAGTGATGCCCATAGGCAGGCGACTAAGGATTGTTGGTCTTGATGTGTTGTTCCCTAAAACAACATATTTGGTATGTCGTGTATTGATTCGTTACTTGATATCGTGAAATTACTACAACATTAGCTGATATATGTATGTTTCACCGAATGTTTCATTATCCATTCGACTATAATGAGTAAGGATTTGGAACGTGGCTGAAATAGTATGTTATTTTCACCCGTTTGTTACAATACAATCTGCTTTAGTTTTTGCTGCAACCTATATTTTCCTATACAATAATATTTTATTGGTTTGTCGTCACAGGTTGTTCGTAGTGATCTGGATCAAGGACGTTCTTACGGTCGTTTGCAGCGTTGTGACTCAAGGTGAATAACGATGGATTGCATTTTTCTTAGTTCAATGTAAAGTATAATGAGCAATGTGGGACACCTTATTACGTATACTACTATTTTATGACATTAGCTCCACAACACAAATGCAAAAGTCTAGAGTGGTTGCAAGCTGTGTAAGAAAAGCGATTGGCTGTACTTTCTACAAAACATCAACAAGTAAAATGCATGTATCCATTTAAAGAAGAATATTACTTTTGAATTTCGATCTCGGTTACATCTGTGCATTTTTAGGCAATAGCATATTCTAGAAGCTCAACATACCAAGTCGAGCAACAAGATAAGAACCAAGCGACATAATCAAACTCTTTCTCTGCAGGTAAATATGTTTTATCTATGATATTTACATTAAAATATATTATATAAAAGTCCGACGTTAGCGAAAGAGTAAGTTTGTTTAAGTAAGCATAATATGGTGTTTGGCAAACCATCAGCACAAACTTAATTATATTTAGAATGATACTATAATGTGTAACTCTTTTTAACAACTTAGACTAGATATTATGTAATCATATTTATTCTGAGATACAAGATAATCCCTTCTATTAGCTATATCGTATTAATAATGTTATTAGTGGTTAGTTACATAATGCAACTGTATAAACAAAATAAACAAGATTTAGGAGCAAGGTTCCGAAAACAAAGAGCAACATATCCAAATGTACGGTAGTCTGGCCAAATATGTAGTAAATAATTTTCGAAAACATGTTAATCCCTGCCTCAACGCGCGGGTCGTATGCGCACTCGCTATATACTAAAAGGCATCACGTGTGGATAAACAGGTGCAAAGATTGGTAGAAGAGCGAGTGAGGTTGAAAAGTGGCATCACTTCGGGTGTCAAACCGTCATTTGATTCTCGTCATGTATGAATCATATCTAAACAATTTAATTATAATTCAGTAAGTGAAGACAAATAATAACGGGTCCTGAATTAAGTACAGTGGTTGCTTCCATGTGTTTCGTCAGGCTTTAATACGTTTGTACAAATTTCTAAATGTATGGTTTATATATAAGCTTATAATGCTTTGTTCACGTTTTATGATAGGGATATGTTCATTCCCATCATATAGCAGCCAAATGGTCTAACGGCTTAGCTAAGCAGGACGACGTCATCACTAACGAACGCCGAGTAAGTTCCTTTTCTCTTAGCTCATTTACATTTTGCTGACAGTGGTGCAATTACTTAACTTATTTGACGCTTTTGAACATGCGATACTTAGTATGATGTTTTTTTATTACTGGGTTGAATGACCCCGTACGTCCAAAAATTGATTGTGATTTATGTAATTGCGTATTTGAATTTTAGGAGCGGCAGCCCGAATGACAATTTTTAAGCAAACAACGGTGATGGTACTTACATGTGTCCAGATGGAACTTTTGCTACTTCACCTAATATTTTCTTCTCTGGCGCTAATATTATTTTAGCAACTAACGGGAATGATGACATGGCACTCAAGGTATAATCTTTTCACTCCTAGGTTCATCTTCAAGCAAAATGGTACAATTTATTATGTTTTATCAATTTTAAATTGTAATTTTTTTTGAAGGCATTCCCTAATAAAATCATTGAACTTTTTTAACATAATATTATGTATTATTATAATTCAGGGGAAAAACTACCCTCAAGTGGAAGATATGAACGTCTCACCTTTAGAAAAGGTTCCGAGTGTTGGTTCGAGTGAACCTAGGATCCTAAATCACCATGGATGTCTTTCTCTGAGTTGATTGAAGCTGTTTATGATAAAGTAGCCCCAAATGATATGAGATTAATACATGTGTTAAATGAATCCTTTAGAGTAAGTAACCTTTTTAACTTATATATTGTCTTTTGTAAAAATCTCATCTTTGTAGTGACTTTTACAGGCCAAGAAGATGAAGAGGGACGAGTTTATTAGGAAAATCATATCAGTAGTCGGGGATTAGATCATGAGGTCTACAATATCTGTCCTCCAGACCAAGGTATGTTTCAATCAACTTCCTATCAATTGTGTGTCCATCTGTGCAAGGGTCAAATGTGATTTAAAAAATTAAAATCTTGCAAGCCTTTTGAGTCTATATCATAGATACTACAAACAAAACAATTTCATGTTTGCATATGCTTTTGTTATTTATAGATATCGGATAAATTTATTAGATAACTAGAATTATTGGAAAAGATGAAAGTGCACTTGCGTAAACATCAAATGGACATTCAATTACAGTAGCCAAGTGAGTTGTGAACGATGATTATAGTCACTTCTTGAGTCGTCCGTTGGAAAAAGAAGTTCCCAATTGGAGGTTTGTATTAAATCTGTGAGCATAGTTTCTTTTCAAGTTGGTAGGAATAGTTGTATAAATATTGTGTTTGGACAGAAAATGAAAAACATAGAAGATAGGTCAATGATATTGAATAAAGTTGTTAACGGTCATGATGTTCAAGATGAAGATGAGATTCCAGACCCCCGAAGCCAAAGGTGCGATACCTAATCTTAGAGAGAATTATATCTAGATTAATAAACAGTGTATATATGTGTATAATATTTTGATTGGTTGATTATGAAAATGTTTGTAGGAGCAAGAGGAATGTGTAGGATTGGAGCGGCTCAAGAACGTGGATTTAGGGATTTGGCTATTGTTATTACATGTGGTAAGCATTTCGAGATGTTAAATAACAATGGCTATTGTTTCTACATATTGAGATAGTGTTGGTGGATAGTACATAGAAGAACTGAAGTCGGTGCATGTATGATATATGCATCTTTGTGTTTTTTTCTTCGGGGATGTGTTTGAAAGTAGTTTTGGCTAAATGAAATGTATTGTTTTCATATTGTAGCCAGAAATATGTTTGTGAAAGGTTAATACAAGAAGAAAAAAAAAATAGACTAGCTACATTTTAGTGTTGTAATTGTATTATTTCTAGGCTTATACTTCGAATAAATGATGAGGGGTTCTAATTTGTTCCTGGCTGCAACAATATATGTCCCAAATCTATATTGGCACACGTTAGTTAAATGTGCATTTCATTTTTAACTTGCATAACAAGGATATCCTTATGATATGTTCCTTTTATTTTCCCTATGCAATGTTATCATTTATCATGTCTTAAACTTTTTTAATTTTGGAACATGTGTTCATATACCTTGTTTTCTGTTATACATATTTCCAGTTTAGCTATTTGGCATATTTGAGTTGAAATTTGTTATTTATGTTAGACAATCATGTGAGACCAGCGTGTCAGGTATATGTGAAAGTGCTTATTCCATTCAGCTCTAAATAAGAAGATTTGTGTTGAGTTGAAATTGCTATTTGTTATTTTTTTTCTTCATGCGAAAAAGCTAAAAGTGCGCTTGCCTAAATGTCAAATGGACCTTCAATAATGCTATCTTATGTATTCTTATTTAACTTGGTTTTCCAAATGAATAATAATCACTTCCTGTGTCACACACAGGTAATGAAGTCGCAAACACAAAAATGATATAGCACTTGCTATTCTTTTGTTAAATGTATTTTAGTTTTAACAATCTAAGGATATCAATTTATTGTATGTAATAAACTTAATGTACTTAAACAAAATTGAAACATCATAGGTGTTATGTTGCAATAAAGATGACAAATATTTCAATTCTACAACAACCGTTGTCTATAAAGAAGTCATTCATCGACTATAAATTTGCTCTTCTTTTAGCTACTTTATGTTTAAACAATCAAGGTTGTTTATTTTTTTCTTTCGGATGTTTTACCAATGCAAAGTTTTGTTTTCAATATTATATCATTTAACGTTATTCATATTTACCATTATATTACTAATTTTGTATTTTCCAAAAATTTTGAGAGGGTATTATTTATATCAGACCAAGTTATCTAAATGACAAACAATAGTTAGAACAATCGGAAACAATATCAAACAACTATCAAAATATAAATGTTTCTTTCAACAATACCTTAAAGCTCTCCGCCCAACAGGCGGGCCTTGAAAACTAGTATAAGTATATATATATATAATTGTACTTTTTGGCTATTTTGGCAAGACTGGTCCTCGCCCCTTTCTCTCTTAGATGTTTTGACACACTATAATCTTTTATTTAAAGTAATAAATGCAAAACCGTAGGCTCGGATTTCACTTTCGAGATCATTTTATTTTCCGTCACACTTTTATTAGCTTAAAACGTTGAATTAAATGTGTACACTTTTAAAATGTGAATCCGGCTCAAGACAAGGAACAAATGACGACGTTCATAAAAATAATAAATTTATGATCTTAAAAATAATAACGAGTCGCGTCGTACCTTTTTACGTTACTCAAAATGATTAACGAACACGCGGTCAAACGTTGACTCGCGAAACGTCACAAATAAATATTTTAAATTTCCGTTCTTAATAAAATACGAAAATAATTATTTACGACAAATAAAATTTTAAATGTCGACGTTCGCTTACGAAAACCAGTAAAATAATAATAATGACGTCGAACTCGCGATCGTCATACGCGTCGTGAAACTCGGGTTGTTACACCAGAACCCTGTGAATCTCTCTCCTGTATATCCTAGCCAACCTGGTCTCAAAATCTGCTACATCCGCATCAGTATACTGCAATCCCTCGTACCTACGGTACTGGTGCCTCTGATCTCGTGGTGGAAGAGCCATATCTGCTAAATTAGTGAGAATAGTACAAGGATTATAAAATTTTAGACATTCTGTTGTGAGGGTGGATACGGCGTATTCATAAATGGATACGCCGTATAGATTAAAACCGATACGGCGTATGGGAATCAAAACTCAGGATCCTTTTCAGATTAATACGCCGTATTCATTTTATTGAATACGTCGTATTGAGGTCTTAAGCTTGGGTGAAATAGAGTCAATACGCCGTATCCATTTGAGTGGATACGCCGTATTGCTCTGTAATTTGAAAACGAAAATGGTATTCCCTTTTTACCCATTTTGACCCATTTAATAATTCTCAAAAACTCTCAATTATGTGCAGGGGGTAAGATGGTCCTAAATAAGCCTAGGGAAATTGGTGATGACATCAAATAACGTCTATTTTATAGCATCATTTATCCCATGTAGTTAACCCATTTTATATAATTATTGCAAAGAATTGTTACTTAATCGTTTATATTAGCAAAAGGCACGCATTTTGGAGCTTAAACGAAGATATTTTGAAGATTAATGATTCTGACAACCAATACACCGTATCCATCAAGGAAGATACGGCGTATTCGTGCCTGCACTCACCAAAGACCACAAAGGAAACAAGCTCAATACGCCGTATCCAGAGAAAACCAAAACGCCGTATTGGATATATAGTATGTGAATATTCTGGAAGATATCAAACGTGGTTCCTACTCCATGAAACTCCAATACGCCGTATCCAAACCCATGGATACGCCGTATCGAACCGACTTCCAGACCTTAGAAATACAAAACTCAAAAACGAGTTTTAAGTGTGCTAAATCATATTCTCGATACCTAAACCACAAAAGTCAATTTTCAAAGGAGAAAAAGAGCAGAAGAGGTCTTGCAACGTATTCCAATCCATAGAAGACAACGTGTAATTTCTTATACTTTTGTAATCGTTCAGTTATTAGTATCATTCGTTAACTCGGTTAGTTTACCTTGGCTAAAACAATTACTCTTGTATTAATTATGATGTTTGAAGGGTAATACCTTCAAGTATTAGCCATTATTATGAAGATTTGAATGTTTGGTTATGTTTATATCTCGATTAATTAATTTATCATTGTATGCTTGTTTATGTTTATCAATTTATATTTGTTTACATGCTTTTGTATGCGACCTATCATTCAACTGGATCTAGTGATACGGACCAAGTAATCTAGATGCCGGGATAGCTCTCCATATAATGATTTATACATCTAGAATCATAGGATCACAAGTATTGTCCTTTTAAAATCGTGCTAAGGATACGCTTCTGGCTTAACTAGTTAACAGAAATTGCATTTGGTTTATTAAACTTGTTGACTAGTAGGTGAATCTACATAATTTAACAAATAATGTTCTGATTACGTTGGATAGTTGGAAAAGTGGACTACTACTGTATAAATTGCCATTAAGCAGTAAGTGGGTAAAGTCTCTATAAGCTAGGATTTAACAAGATCACCATTTCTTTAATCCCCTAAAGATAGATTTATTAATCCAGTAATATAGATGCTTTATGGCGAATGCTTTTAATTTTAAACAGAATTATGTGTCTAGGTGCTTAGGATGAATGTCCCCGCCTAAGTCTAAGAATGATATGCCTCTTTCCGAGATAAGTAATCATTGTCAGCTAAATAAACCAAACCAACGTTCTAATCAGATATTGATAGGCTTGACAAAAGTTTTTCTTTCATAAGGCTTTGACCGCCGTCTAATTATCTTCTGTTAATTTACTTGCGTGGGTTAAAGTGTCTTGAATTGATTGTAGTTACCAACAAACCCGTGCCAGTCTCTCAGGCTGAAACCCCCCTTTTACCTGTTAGAATTAGGATTAAAGCTAACATAAGATTATCATAGGTTTGACTTAGATTAGAATTAACTTAGATTGGATAACCAAAATATAAATAAATTGAGAGATTCAACCTCGCTTCGAGTGTTCAACGCCCTACTTACTACGAATCTACCACCGACCGAGTACACTGCCCGTTAAAGTGTTGTTTTTGGTTAAGTAGGAAAAATAAAAATTTAAAACTTGAACTATCATAAATAAACACCACATAACGACACATCAAGTTTTTGGCGCCGTTGCCGGGGAGTGAAAATTAATCTTGATTTTTATTTTATGTTTTGGTAGCGTTAATTAGATTGGTGTATATTCTTGTATATTCTGTATATTTTTGTATATTTGTTAGTTTAATTATTTGCTTGTATATTTGTGTGTTTAATTTAATTATTTTCCTAATACACTATTCTGGTTGATAACTCGATACGACGTATCCACTTCCATTGGATACGGCGTATCCAACTTTCTGTCCAATACATCGTATTCATTCAATCGATTAATATGGTGTATCCACTTCCATTGGATACTGCGTATCGATCATCTAGAACAGAAACATAATCTTAGTTTTCATATTTGATTTCCGTGCTAAAAAAATTTCTATCAAAAAGAGCCCATCCTACTAATTGTTTATCCCTTGTTACAGGTAGTGCATGACAAGGAGTTCAACAAACAAACTATTCACACCTTACAAAGAACCTGAATGAGAATTTCGATCATCTAGGAGACACTTCAAGACACTAAGTCTTGATGAATTGAGATCGCCTGATTTAATTTACTTTCTGACCAAGAATACTCGAAGGAAGAAGTTGCGGAAATAATGGAGCAGTACATGAGCAAGACCCGAGCTGACTATGGATCGGGGGTTGCTAGGCCCAAAATTGAAGACAAGGATAACTTTAAACTAAAGGGTCAATTTCTCAAGGAATTTTGGACTAACACCTTCAGCGGTATGGATCATGAAGATGCGAACGAAAAGACTGAGAAAGTTCTTAAGATCGTCGATCTATTCCACATTCTAAATATTACTATAGACCAAGTGATGCTTAGAGCATTCCTTATGTCCTTACCTGGAGCCGCAAGCCGTTGGCTAAGAAATGAACCAACTGGTTCAATTACAACTTGGGATGGTCTTAAAAAAATTTCTGAACAAATATTGCCCACCTTCTTAAACTGCAAATAAGATGGAGGAAATCAACAACTTTTAGCAAGAACCTGATGAAAACCTTTACCAAGCATGGGAGCAATTTAAAGAACTCTTGATGAAGTGTCCTCAACACTATTTTAATAGAAGAGGTTAGAGGTAAATCTTGTTTCAATATTGGATTTGGAAAATCCTACTCGAATAGATTTCTTGGCCTCAGAAGGTACAATACCATCAAGACTACTGCTAGGCAAAAAGTAGCCATCTAAGAAATGGCTGAATACTCTCAAAAATGGCATAATAGAACATCTAGGTCAAGAAGTACTGAAACTTCTAACGAATTAGCAGCTATACAAGCATAACTATATAATCTTGAAGAGGGATCAATAAAGTGAATGAAAAAGTCTATGCTACTCAAGTTGGATGTGAACAATGCAAAGGACCCCATTACACCAAAGATTTCCCAATTTGGGGTGGACCTTTTCAAGAGGGGGATATAGAGTAGCAAGCTCTAGAATTCTATCCAAAGGGAAGCAATGTGAATCCTTTAGTTTTTTTTATGGTTAACCAAGAAAACGAAGAAAATCTATGTAAGATACCCTGAGAAATTTTTTGAGTGAATCGGCAAAGAGACATGAAGAAAACTCCAATTTGATTAAAGAAATCCGAGCTTCGACGGATGTTGCCATTCAAAACCAAGGAGCATCTATTAAAACTTTGGAAATCCAAATCGGACAAATGAACAAGGTACTACAGGAAAGAGGATTTGGAAGTCTACCTAGCTCCACTGAAGCAAACCCGAGAGATCAAGTCAAGTAGATTTCAACTACTATTGAAGCCGATTCATGCCTGATATGCCGTATTAGATCCTCCCAATATGCCATGTCCGCTGGATAAAATTCGTACACCTCCATATACGAGATAAACAAAATGACGATTCACATTTCCAAGTCCTTTTAAATGTTTACTACTGTGAAGTAAAATAAGGATCATATGGACCCACGATTCTCTGAAACTTACTTTAAGCTTCACAATCCATAACCCCAAAAATAGAAAGAACCTAGGGAGTTAACTTTATAGTTGCTTTATTAATAATGTATGCCTTCATAATAGCTCTTGTTGACTTAGGATCTACGTTTAGTGTTATCCTCTCTCGACCTACTGAATCCCCTTAACTTAGGATTAGGTGAATTAGTCTCACACTAAAGTTAACATTGAATTAGCAGATAGGACTGTGAAATTTCCAAAAGGAATAGCTGAAATGAACTAGTTAGGAATTGGTAATTAAGGGAACTATCCACTTAGGAATAATGGGTATCCTAGAAGGAGAACCGGAATAGAAACAGTAGTTTATATATGCCGACTCTGACCAACACGCGGGGCGATTACGTTATACGCAATAGCACTAGTGGCGTTTGTACTTTAATCGGATGTTTTTAACATCGTTGGATTCGCTAAGAAATAAACGTTCCCTGTGGCTATCATCCGCGACCGTAACAGCTGAATATTCTTCGCCGTAAAAGGCATGTCAACAAGCACTATAGATGAAACAAGCTCTCATCGACTACGGCATATGACTTGACAACGTTCCTATTATGTGTGACAATAAAGGACCTATCGACTTAAGTAAAAACCCCGTACAACACTCTAGAACTAAACATATAGAAATCCGTCATCACTTTCTACGCGATAACATTCAAAAAGGGCAATATTTCTATCAAGAAAGTTACATCTGAAGATAATATAGCTGGTATCTTTTCTAAGACTTTAAAACGTAAAGTATTTAATTATTTAAGATTAGGATTAGGAGTGATGGAACTTGTCATGGATAGTGATCCTTCATCATAACCCAAAAATAATCGTATTGAAAACTCTAATGAGTAATTATTCATTATTCAAAGGATGTTAATTCTCAATTACAAAAAGTTTCAATACAAAACTTTGATCATGAACATAATCAAGATTATAATTTTTACTAATAATGAAAATAATCAATAAAATGACGCATAGATAACTTCAAAATCTACAGATAGGTCAATACATGAAAGTTACGAAATCGATTGAAGAGGAATGACAAAAGAAAAATCATCGAATTGCACTCACCTTGTGTTGACGATGCTTTGTTAAGTCCTAAATTTCGTAAATGATTGTGTTTTATAATTAGTAATGTCAAACTTATGCAAAAAAGATAACACAAGTAGACTCCTAGTAGGATCGACTACATTGAAATTCCATCAGGAAATTCACGACAAGTTGCACCGTTCTCTTAAAACGTGGACATTGCCCTTCGCGAAAATTATACACATAACCCCTAATAGTATGTAATAGATGCCCGCATTCCAATCGCCAAAACACAATACCATATCTCAATTTACTCAAAAATCAACTATGTCTGAAATTTTTTTTGGAGACTTGCGGCCAACAAATCCACCATAAGGATATCCATACGTTATTTAGGTGGATCCCTTGTGTCCACAAATCGTGGTAAATAACTAATTTTAAACAAATTAGGACCACAACAAGCATAAAAACCAACACACTACCCGAACTCATACACCAAAACCCTCAAAACAAAACATAACTCTAATCGACATTAGAGCAACTAATCTACAAGTATCTTCAACAAATCACAATCTATTAACAACTATTGTAAGTGATTTCATCTTATTTTCTATTTAATTCATATCTAGGGTTTTGATTTTGATCAAATCACATAATTTGGGGCTTTTAATTTTGCTTGTTATTTTCGTACAATTAGAACTAAGATATAACAATGTATAACTACTTTGATACTCAAAAAGTATAATTGAAGTGATTCGCCAATAATTAATTTTCAACAAAAACCCTAAGTTATGATTTTCACTTCTAGGAACTTTTCCAAACAAGGGTTGTTTAACTACATTGTTAATACAACGCAAAAACTTTTTCTTCATGCATTAAGAGTCTTGAATGTGTATACGAAATGGTTAACTCATAAGCATTGTTCGATTCATTCATTTAGAGCAATATCAAACATAGGTTGTGCATCAAGGTTTGCTTATTATTATTATTATCACTATTTTCATTTTGCTAGAGTCAAGCAAACCGCACATCCACATCAAGTTCATATAAACACACTTACATTATAGTTTTTACTTATCGAGTCATTTCCATTTATAATAATCTCTCATTGAAATCACATTAATTTATCGAGATAACAAATGTCATATGAAGACTTTGCTAGTCAAACTATACATGAAGGAAGAATCATTGATAAACACTTTAACACTCAAGTCAATCTTGAAGAAATCTTCTCTAAAAATGGCTTTCAATCCTTCTATCACTTAGATGGAAAGATTTACCCATAATTTCTTGTTGAACTCTATCATTTCTTTCAATTATATATATTGAACAATGAGTGGTTTGTCTCCTTCAATATCTGTGAAGAAATATTTCTTTTTTACTTTAAAGGAATTCGGATTCCTTCTAGATCTTCCTCACAAAGGACACTGTTTTTATAGCAATGAATGGTCGCTTACATCGATTCTAAACTACAATAACTCACAAACAAACGATCCATTTTTCACAAAACTTGATCACCCCACGTCAATCATAACTAACATAACCATGAAAAGACTTAAGGGAGAAAAATACGACACACTCAACCCAAATTTACTCTACACCGATGAAGTGTGTCCTTATCTTAAAACCACTAAAATTGTTATCAGAGAAAACATTCTTTGTGACAATGAACCCAAAAATCAATTATCTACTTGTGGAGCATACATGCTCTATTGTATTCCTACTTTTACTCCATTCAATCTAGAATTCTTTGTGGCCAAACGAATGCAACACTTCAAAAACTCTCCTAATGAACCATTACCTTACGGTCTCCTTCTGTCTAAGCTCTTAAAATTATTCAAAATAACTCGTTTCTCTCTTAAAAGTAAACACTTCATCTCTTTTCATCCCTCTATGGATATGATGAGTAAATTGTCTCCTAATGGTGAAATCATCAATGATTATCGTTGTGCTCTCCATGATCATCATGATTATGATCGTTCTCAATGGTAATTCAAAACAAATTTATATTAGGATATCTTGAAATTTTAATCAAACTACGTTAACTTAGTACGTGTAATATTAATAAGATAGTGTACAAGTCTATTAGATTCTATGTGATGAACTTAATGTGATTAGGATCTATCTACAACATTACTAGCATGCTAATTTGTTTTGTGTTTTGGGTGAAAAATGATGTTCCGGTCATTTTTGTTGATATTTGTGACCCACGGATCCACCATATAGTAGATCCGTCTGTTGCTTTGGTGGATTTGTGGCTCATCCAGGCCAGGCGCCAAAATTCAAATTTTCTTGATTTGTAACCTTTTCTACTTTATCTTATAACCGTGCTATATGATACTTTGTGGGATCTTAAACCTTAAGATATAACATGTTCTCCATATAATCCAAGAACTATTATACAATTCATATCACCACTTTCTCCTTATAATCATCACCCTCAAACACCATTTTCTTCATATTTTCACCACATTTCTCACATACAACCTTGCTAGTTCATAGCTATGACTAGTTCATCCAAAATAAATTCACCAAACTTCAAAATAAAAACCGTAAGAATAAGTGTCAACTATCCAAACTATGTAACCTTACATCCTCAAGTGAAGAACAACTAAATGAGAGAACTCTTTCACCACCTCCTAGAAAGAAATCACTCTTACCACCTCAAGCTCCATCAAAATCAATCTCTAGCAAAAGCACACACTACACCTCCTCATCATCACCAAGTGAGTCTCCGACTCAAACTCACGTTGCACCTTCACTAAAACTTCATTTTGTTATTCCGATAAAACTTGAACCTCAAGAACTTCCTCCACCACAAATGTCACCAAATGATCCCTATGCTCAAACCATAGATAATTGGCCACCGGGCCCCTCTAATCCATCTCCACCACCACGTATCTCTCGACCAATACCACGCTCCCCGATTTCCAAATCCACCACCTGAATTTAAACCATTGCCATCAACCCAACCTTTGTTTGTCAACATTAACAACAACACACATCTCCTCAACAACAATGCACCTCCACTAGAAAACATTCACCATCCACCACCAAATCTTGGAAATCAAGATTTTCCTAATCCTCCAAACATTTTGAATTTTGTTCATCCAAATGACATGCCTTACTTAGAACATGTTTAGTCAATGTTGTAGGCACCACAAGGGCAGAAATCCAAATGTTCTAAAACCGTCGGTCAACTACAATGTTCTCCTACAATTCAACATCACCTCGGGCCCATCATAACACCCTACCTTACTTTCCGCATTACCGTCATAATCACCTCACTTTAACCCCCTCGATTATATTGGTTAATAATTATCTATCCCAAGATTTAGGATTTTTAATTGTAAGAGAGTATAAACTGATTTAGAACATAATGAAAGTGTGTGCAAAAGGTGAGAAAAACAGTGGAGAATAGTCCAGTATTCATAGGCAACCTGAACTACTTTTTTGTCTAGGCGGTCCCCTTAAATAGGGTGCCGGTCCCCTTAATTATTAAGGGGACCGCCCAGCCTCAGACGCTCCTTTTTTTGTCTTTTCTGGGGGAGGTGATTTCTAGAACATTTCTAGCCGTTTTTAGGTAGAAAATTTGAATTCAAAATATTTATTTGAATAAAACATTTCTTTTAAATCTAAAAATGTTTTGTAAAAGATATAAAAATGTTTATGACATTTTTATAAAAAAATGTGAGGTTAAATAAAAATTTCTTTGATCATGAAATGCATTAAGCGTATGTTTATTCATACCTTTAAGTGATTAAATTTTTAAAATGAAATTTTACTACTAATTACTTGTTTACCAATAATTTTTCATTAATCGTTTTTACATTTTGTGATTATCAAAACGTAGAGAGGTCGAAAAATATTAATAACGTTTTTAGGCATTATTTCTATCAACAAAGTTATTTAGTCGAAAGCTTACTTGACGACGACAAATCACTTAAGGTATGAATATGGCATTATTAAACATAGTTAATGATCAAAGAAAAATATTATCATTTGCATAAATCTTTTCTAATCAAATGATTTAAGCTAACACATGATTAATAATAAGCTAGTTATATTAATCATGTAAGACAAAATAAGATTAACCATAAGTGGAAACAATCTTTCCAAATCTAAAAAATCTTTCCTTATTGGTGATAAGAAATATTTTCTTCTAGAAGAATCTATTAAACTAGTTTTAATAAGTACAAAACAATATTTTGTATAGATTTGGGGTTAATCACAAAATGACAAATTTTGTCCCAGCTCCTCCCACGGATCCACCAAAAGCACTGGACGGATCCAGGAAATGGGGGATATGTGGGTCGCACGTTTGGTTCCCCTGGGATAGATTTGAATTTCAAATGGTTGCCTATAAATACCAACCTCATTCTTTCATTTTAAACAACTCTTGACAAATATTTTTCTCACACATATTTTATCTTTTATATATTCTTTGATCATTATACTTGTTACATAATCCATTACAAGTGATCAACTTATTCCACTCTTTAGTGAAGAACACTCAAGAAGACGTCAAGCTTCAAGTGTTATTAGTTTAGTTGTGTCATCGTTTGTGATAATCATTCATCTTGTATATCTTGTGTTGTGTGTTGTGTGTATCATATGTGTATGATAGGTTAGTATTTAGGCCACAAAATACATAGTGTGTTAGATTGGTTCTATCTCGAAGTAGAACTCGGTATTTAGCTTAGTACCGGAAAAAGTGTAAGCGACGTGTACGGTTTTCTCCGCCTAAAGGGAGCTTGTTGACATATTGAAGATAACTCTCAAGTTGGGTACTTGGGGAGTGGAGTAGGGCGAAGAGGAGCTTCGTAGCCGAACCACTATAAATCATTGTGTCATCGGTTTGATATTTCTTATCTTTACTTGTTTATATTTTGTTGATTAGTTACTTACTTATTGCATCACTATCATATACACTTGTGTATATCTCTTGAGTTCACATAAGTCGACAATCTAAGTTTTAATTTAAAATGGTAAAAACTATTCAACCCCCCCCCCCTTCTAGTTTCCACACCATGTCACCAATCTAAGTTCGCACATTCTTTCTTTCTCAACCCTTGGATTGTTTCTCAAACAAATACAACTAACACACTTTCATCTCTACTCTTGATCAAGCCACCTCATCAATCCAAACTCCCTCATTCTATTCTCAATTTGGATTGATGCTTCATCTCAAACAAACACAACTCCTCTCACAAACATTCTCTTCTCACTTACATAACAAACACAACCTTCTTATCACCCTTGATCTTGCCAAATCAGCTATCCTACACACTTCTCTTCTTCACATCCTAACCCTTCATTTCAAACAAGATCAAGAGGCTCCTTTCCATCACATCATGTCACATCATGACAACTCACACACAACTCATCCTTTTTTATCCAACATGTGTGTTAATGAATTTGAAATTCAAATTCTTCCCCCCTTTTCTCACCAAGTAAAGAATATTCAAAGAATATTCCCTTGGTTCCTAACTAGCCCTTTCTTATCTTTAGTTAGATCCCAACTAGGCTAGTTAAACATGTGAGGAATACCCAAAATACCCCTTTCCGATAATTCTTTTCTCTCTTTACAATATCAGATAAGCAAAACGCTTTTAATACTTCACAAACGTTTTTATCAAATGGCTATTTTAGTTGGTTGACCTTGAGCATAATAATGATTGAAAGGTCATATCATGAAGTACAATTTGGGGTTTAACAAGTGCGGGTATTTAAAACGCCAAGTCCCAAAAAAAACATCTTCGGGAATTTGGCGCGCTGGCCATGCGTTGGTGCGTGGGCAGCGCGCCAAACACGAATTGTTTTTCAAAAATTTATGTTCCTTGGCCTATAAATACCCACCCTTGGCCTTTGTATTCCTCGCCTCTTGAAAACATTCTTTCATCTCATCTAATCCTCTAAATCTAAACATCAAGTGTTCTTAATCTTCTCCTCTATCATATATTAAAGAACACACATCTCCGCAAGAGAGCCACACAAGTGCTTAATCCACACTTGTGTATTTTTTTGAGGGTCTTCTTTCTCATACCATTTCTATTAGAATTGAGTCTCTAAACTAGCCTAGGGATTTTATTCTTAAATCAAATTATCTTTCATTATCGAGTTGTAAGGGAAGTCTTGTATCCGTGGGATCAAACCAAAATCATTAGGGATCTAGTTGGGGTTTGATAAGCTTCCAAGAGGAAGGCTTTTAGAGTTATAGGTTACGTCGAATTACGAGTTCTTAGGGGTGGATTCCGAGGGTGGGACACCGTAGGTAGTAACTCTTCTGTGTGAGCGTCGAGCTTTGTTGAAAGTCGGTGGAGTTAAATTATAATACAGTTTGTAGTCCGCCATAAGGGTTATACTAGGAATAGTATTGTTGTCGTGGATTCGCAACTGGACGTATGGAAGGACTAAACCCCCTTCCCGAACCAGTATATATCGTGGTGTCTCTTTTTCTCTCTTCTTCCCTCTATCTATTTATTGTTCTCATTGCAAAGTAGATTAGTACACCACTCGACTCTTTCGAGATTTGAAGTATTATAAACTTCGAATAAGTCAATAAAACTATATTCACCCCCCCCCCCCTCTATGATTTTACAATTGGTATTAGAGCAGCTTGCTCAAATATTCAAGCATTAAAACCTTCTCGAGAAGTCGTTTTAAGTTAAAAACATCTTTTTCAAAAATTTGAAATCCTAACTCTTATTTTTGAAAAAGTTGAGTTAAGATCTTTGGCTTAAGAGAACTACGTCGAGAGGTGTTCTATGCAAAGACCACCTTTGCTAGAACCAACTGGCTTTTGCTTTTGGAAAGCCCGCTTTGAGACTTATGTTAAGTCCAAAGATATTGACTTGTTGCAAGTCATTCAAAACGACGATTTCTATTTTGAGGTTGAAGAAAAAGAAACAAAGTTAATGAAGGAAACTCTGTACGAGCGTCTCAAGGATAATAAGAAGAAATAACTTAGCAAGAATGAAGAAGCCAAGATGATCATCTACAATGCTCTACCCCGCAAAGAGTACGAGTGAGCCTTTATGTGTAAAACCGCCAATGAGGTTTGGCATACACTCATCATCACTTATCAAGGCGATTCACAAGTCAAGATATGTAAGATTGATCTTCTCACTCAAGAACACGAGAAGTTCTCAATCTCAAATGAAGAAACAATTAATAGCGGCTTCACAAGGTTTAATGCTATTGTGACTAGTCTCAAATCTTTAGATCTGGACTACTCTAGCAAGAATCACGTAAGAAAGTTTCTTTGTGCTCTTCCATTGAAATGGAGAGCCAAGGTGACGGCCATTAAAGAAGCCAAATACTTGGCCTCTCTCCCTCTTGATGAGCTAATTGGTAACCTTAAGGTATATGAAATGGTTTTGGATAATGATGGCGTAATGTTAGCCTTAAAATATGTTGACTAATACGGAATTACATTAGTTCATAAATAGCCAAACACATAGAGACTAGATTAGACTTTATAGTATAGTTTAGTTGTGTTTGGACTATAAATACCCCCTCCATACTTCCATGGAGGGGTAAGGGTTCATTTTGTATCATTAGGTGTGTGTGTTTTTTCTCTCTCTAGACACACACATCTTTCCCTCTCTACACCTTTATCTCTAATCTAATAAACATGGCAACTTATTTCTTTTATCCTCCCCGACCTTCGAATCGTATCTAGTTAGTTATTTCTTATTATTAACAATTGGTAACAGAGCCTAGGAGGAATTTGTGTTCGCTATTTGCTTATTTTATGTGTGTTCGTAGCTTATTTTTAAGCTAATAAGCCCACGAGTTTTTCGGGTTTTGGCTTTAAAGTAGAAAAAGCTTGTACTTTCTTAATAATCCCTCTACTAGCTATTTAGTATTAAGTTTTTCGTGGCTTATTGGTGGTCAAACAGCTTATTCGAGCTTATTTTAAAGCTTATTTCGAAGTTTTTTAGTTTTGGTGTTCTTCACAGCGGTTTGCCTTTAGGATGTACTTGTTTTGTTTGTTAGTCGAATATTAGCAAAAGAACAAAAACATAATACAAGTAGAGGTTTGTCATGTGGTCCTCACTTTGATAGTGACCTGACATCGGTTTGGTTAGACTTTGGCAGTAGTTTGCCAAAGCGGTTTGCTTAAACCTCTACCGTAGAGGTTTGATACAGGTGGTAGCGGTTTATTCTTTTTCATGGTTTATCTAAACGAAACTCTGCCCGTTTAAAAAGTCAACAACGGTTTGGTAAAATGTTGGCAGCGGTTTAGTGCTTTACTAGAGACAGTGGTTTGTCAAAATTATATCGTAACGGTTTGTATCGCAGCGGTTTAGTGCTTCACTAGAGACAACAGTTTGTCAAAACTAGCAGCGATTTGTTCTACAAAATTTGGCAGCAGTTTGCTTACATTCTTGCCAGCGGTTTGTCAAACACTTGGCATCGGTTTGCCCAATAGTGGCAGCGGTTTGTCTGTTCTCATAGCGGTTTGTTATACAGGTCGATCTGTGCATATGATTGTTGACTTAAACACCAAACATAAACACCAAAGCAAACACAACACTTAATCCTAAAACGATCATTAAAGATTCACTTAAACGACAAAACAACTAAAGATTCAGATTACGATGACAAGTGATCACGAAGTTGATTTGGTATCCCTTATTTGAGATTGAAGTGGGTTTCACGACAATTGCTCCCAATCGATATTCCCCTGAGTTTTTCTTATTGACTATTGATTGGGATTGGGTTTGACACTATTTCCTTACTAAATATCTACTCATGGAGGGATGAGAGGCAATAGATTCATCTTAGGAGGTAAGCGAAGGAACTGTAGGGCTTAGGGCAGCGAGTGAGCCGATATGCTTTCGCCTCAGTAATCCCTAACGAGAACGAGAGAGAGCTGATGCAAAAGTCGCCCTATATATATAAATGAAAAGTAATAAACAAGATGTAGGACAATAATAAATAAGTAAGAGATGGAAAGATCAAACCAAGCATAGAGAGTAGGGAGTCTCGTCGACGTTATAGTGGTTCGGATACGAAGCGTTCCTATTCTCCCTACTTCACTCCCGAGTATTAACTTGGGATTTTAAATTTACTATGTCAATAAGCTCCCTTCAGGTGGAGAAAACCGTACAACGTCGCTTACAATATTTTCCGACACTAAGCTAAATGTCGAGTTCTTCTCAAGATAGAACTAAACCTTTCACACTTGTATTTTAAGGACTAAAATACTAACCCGCTCACTAATGTATTTTTAGGACTAAAATACTAATCCACTTACTAATGTATTTTCAGGACTAAAATACTAACCTGATTGCTCCCGTATTTTTTAGACACAAATACTAATAGGATCTGACTAAGATATATATATGGTGGTTATGAACTTGATATACATTAGGGAGTTAACAAATGTTACAACAGCTAACACTAAACTATAACACTTCGTATCTTCTCGATAACTTGTGTTCTTGACTTGCTCACTAAATGGATGGATGATTAGATCACTTTAAATGAGATTAAAGTAGTGATGCGTATTATTTGTTTAAATAATTTTACAAGTTTTAAATTTATAAAAATCGTCTACCGATGTCTACATGCATTAACGAGTAGCGAAGCCGGTCGTATGTAGTGTAGGACTTGGTATATCTGAGGTTGTCCTAAGAGCTAACTTTAAATAGTTTTACTTTGATTATGTCACGTTTCAAAAATGGTTTTAAATTGATTTGAGATCTTAACAGAAAATAAATTCAAAAAGAAACAGATAGAAGTGATCGGGAGAAAGCGTGCTATCCTAAGTAAATTTCATTACGAATGTTATGATGTGTATTTCCTGTTGAATGGTTCTAAAGTATCATTTTATAGTGGTTTATATCAACAGACCCGAATTGGCATTTGAGGTCTGCCTTATACTTCCCGCGATCCAAATCCTGCAAGGCATATAAGGTAGGGCATCTAAGTAGCAATAATTAAAAACCCCTCAACTATCCTATAAGACCTTTATATAACTAAATTGACTATAAACCCCCTCTAAAAGAGTTCTTACGCTTTTTAAGTGTATAATGTAATAGAGGCGGTAATTGAGTAAATTCCTACACTAGAGATAGATGCCAACCTACCCTAGTACCCTGTTAACCCCATGTTCAACTAGTCCACCTGATAACAGAATTAACATGATCTAAACCACCCTCAAACATACCAAACATAGGATCAATGACAGGTATTAGGATTTCTAATAAACAAAATTAACAGGAAAATTCAAATAACACATGGTAAAATTCATAACTAGGTAGCACTAGAAGTGTTAGCGCTCATGGTAAACAATACAACAGAGTGTAAGAAAGGAATTCATAGGTTGAATCATATAAGTCTTGTAGTATGCGTTTATGAAGATTAAATACAAAATTAAGTGAAGTGACTTCTCCCTTGGACTTCTGGTGAAATTCTCTGAGATGTGGGAAGCTTGGTTCGCCCCTTGATACTGTGGTGGAAGGGTTGATGTTGAATGTGCTGAATGAGGTCTCAATTTATAAGTTTCGAGTCTGTTATGGCGTAACTATTAAGTATGTGTTACGCCGTAACCATGCTGATGTGGATGTTAAAAATACAAAAAGTATCGGTCATACCAATAATAAAGTTCTAAGTCGTAGCATAAACCTAGGAACCTTAGTAAGTAAGTTCTTCTAAATACTATGTGAAACAGCCATTGAAAGTCCAGGCCCATGGTGCATTCTAAGACTATAAAGTAACCCTTATCGCTTGGCGAGGGTGTGATTGTATCTTTTCCACACAATTCATAATCTAAGTTTACGCAAATTTCCCTTTCTTCACAACATTGACCCACGCACATCTAACCACTCACACACCTCACATACCTCCTCTTCTTCTCTTTCTAACTCTACTCCTAGCACTTTCTCTGTCCACTACTTCTCGTTGTGCTGCCTTAAGTTAAATGACCCATTAACATTTCTCACTACTTGGTCATTGTGTGCCAATCGGCGGATATATTTTATCAGTCAGTTTTTTCGTGCATTTTCTCTGCGCGCGCACCGGCTGGTGTTTCCCCCCTCTACACGCATGGTCGCACGTCGAATAACCCCACACACTATCTACAGACGCATTTCAATCTCCTATTGTGCACTGTTAACAACCAAATAGTTTGTTCCTTCTCTGTTTATTTATCTTAGTTTACGGCTAGTTGGAAGGACAAGCTTTGAAAAAATCATAGATTTAAATTTTTGTGATTTTTTTTGGTTCGAAAAGTTTTTGTACCAAGAATCTTGATCGAATTTTTTTTACTGTTAAAAATATTTAAAGTTTAATGTTTTTTATGCTTCTAATAGACTTAGGAAAGTAAGTTGTACAAGAAAAATCAAACAAAAACGTTAAAAATTGTGTCTTTAAGTGATTTGAAGTTTTTGAGTGTTGATCCCACTTGAATAGATCTTGAATTCCTTAGCTTGTGTAAGGTTTAGTTACGCAAGGTAAATCCTACACAACTATGGTAGAAACTTGGATCGAAATATTTTTATCAAAAGACTACGCGGAATCTAATCTTTGAGCAATAAGAAGAAGATACAATTAGAACAGTAATTCTATGTACAACAGATTAACAAACAGAGCTTCAATATATTAAATACGGAATACTCTTAAATAGTTTTAGGTGTTACAAAACCTTGAAGCTATAACGATATCAAAACAAAAGATTTCTAGATGTCTAAATTATGCCCTTAGAACTCCTTTTATTACACCAAGGAGTCCTCACGATACGATTTACATTTATTCCTAAACTTAGAATATCACTATGATCTATTTCTATAAATAACTCATACTTATCACATAAGTAATATTGATCTCCAATCAATCTTTATCCTTTCTTCTGTCTTTATCCATTTCTTTTTGACAGTAGAAACTCTATTGCATTTAAGTCTTAATCTTTTGAGCACGTTGTAACTTTATTGTATTAGAACATTAATTAGCCCCGCAGGAAGTAGTATCTTTATACACCAACTGCTTAACTGTGTTCATGCTAAGTAGTAAATACTTAGAATATTTTTTCAATCTTCACAGTGTACTTAACTTTACACTAGCAAGTACTAACATATACCGCTCTGCAGTAGTAACTAGCAGTACTAATATACACTAGCAGTAGTAACTATGAACTAGAAGTACTACTACTTAGCATATTTTTCATTAGAGTTAATGAACAACACTAACTTTAGCTTAGCAGTAGTAACACAAACCTTAGCAGCAGTAACTTTAAGATCATCATGAAGTCTTTTAAATCCTAACAATCCTCCCCTAAACTTGATATTCTCCTTCAAACTCTCAAGTTTCTTCATTGAAAGCTTCATTAATCACCAGGAGGATGCTTCTAAACACTTCATTCAGGTACATAACCTTCCTTAAGCTATTTCTTAACCAATCTAAAAAGCTCAAATGCCATTTTACACTCATAATCAACTTGAAGCTTCACATCATTGAACATCTGATGTAGTGTGTGATTTTTAAGTGGATACATATTCTCAACCAATAGATAAAATAGCATAGATTGCATTGTTACATAATGAACTCCACAAGAATCATAAAGCTTTAAGTTCAGCACTTTAACTAATATTTGTTGATTCTTCCATACATTATCTTCAACATGATATTCAAACATGGTATTCAAATTAAGAAGTAAGAAAATTATCCATGTAATTCACTGGCTCTTTATTCTTAAATCTTGCTTTTACTATACTCCAAAGAACTTCCAAGTCTTCTTTATTAAAGTTTTTAAGCATCTTTCCAAAAGTTAAATACATTTGATGCTTACTTCTGTTTGTTAATTTTGAAAAACTTTTCATTCTTCTTTGTGCGATATTGTACGTCAACATTGCTTGGAGATCGTAGTAAAGGTGTTAGCATCAATCTTACATCATCTCCATCATCTAGAATTATTTCCAAACATTGCTTAAGCTCTTCAGACTCTTTGTCTTCTTTCAACTTTTGCTTTTTAGAGCTTTCTTGTTCCAGCTCTTCTCCTGCTCTTTTAGAACTACCTTCTGCTATTGTCTCACTGCCTTCTGCTCTTACTTCATTGCCTTCCACCAATTCTGTTATCATATCTAAAATTATGTTTACCTTTTGTCATTAGCTTTGTTAAATAAATTTCAGTATTTAATCCCAAAGATTTTGTTCTTTCAAATGATTGTTGCTTGTATCTAGCTATGTTTTTCAGATAGTAGACATTGTATTTCTCTTATAAGCTTTAGTTGGTGGTGGCGGTTTTTCCTTTTTATTTTGCTTTTATTGCTGCAAAAGTGCTTATTTCTTGCTTTCTTAAGAGTTGTACAAACAACTTGGACTTGTCTTTAATACTCAACTTCTTCTTGTTCTTTATGCTTGCATTTGTTGGCTTTTGATAATCAGCATCTATCATTGCTTTGCACAATATCCCATGAAACATGTTGGCTTCTTCTTCTCATTTCATACAGACCTATGTTCTTCTTAATTTTCAGTTTCATTTAAGCTTGAAGTCTTTGAGCAACTTCCTCATCATGCCTAATTTGATCTTTTTTGTTGGTTTCTCAGGCTCTTCCATGATACCTTTACCCTTTATCTTTTGATGGTAGTTGTTGAGGTCGTGTTTTTGTTGTAGATTCACTTGCTCTTCCTATCACAAACCCCTTTGATTTGTATTTTTTCACTTCTGATCTTTATTAAAGTCTGAGCAAGAGTCAAATCATCAGCAGTTGTAGTTTCAGTTGGACTGGCATTAGTAACTACTTCACCAGCAGTAGTAACTGGATCAGCAGTACTAACTTCCTTTTCAGCTACATTAATCTCTTTTTCATCCATATCCTGTCTGCAATAACTCTATCTTCTCATCACAAGAACACCCTGCTATTAAACATTAGTCTCCACATACTCCGTTGAGATTTCATCAATCAATGTAATCTCTGCATCTTTTTAATGTCATCAATTTTCCTCCCTATTAGATGCATCCTCCTGATCACCCAAACTAGCATCATCAGAGGAAACCATTCTTGCAGATCTACCAACCTTGTATAATCTTTTGAGCTTGTGAGTTCTTGATCCTCCTTTCTTCTCTAACTTCTTGACTCTCAGTTTTAAACTTGTAATCTCCTGAGCTTGAGCAATCTTTGTGTTCTCTGGGCCAAGAAATCTTTGTTGCAATTTGGTACAAAATTCCATCAATTCCTTAAGTTTTAGTCTATCCTCACCACTTCGAAGTGTGTTACCTCTTGTGAGCAGTGGATCATTGGAATGTTTAGATACATTCTCAGACCTAGTCTAAGCAATTGTATCCCCTATGGTTTTTTGGTGCCTTAACCACCACCTGAACTAGTTCCTAAGGAACTTAGTTCATTAGGTGTTGCCTTGGATTGGGTCTTATTGATGTTACCCCTATCCTGTCTACATCCTCTTCTAAACACGATTATTTACATAGGCTAGTAGCAGTAGTGGCAACCCTTTCCAATACTATATCCATCTCCCTCATTGTAGCCTTATTTGCTACATTGTCTGTAGGACCACTAGACTGAGGTATCTCAGTGTCTTTTCTCTTAGGCCTCCTTAGGTTTTTGTTTCTTTTTGAGGTTGAGATGTTGATGGTTGAATAATAGTGGGTGTGTGATAGGGATCAGTGGGATTTGCATGAGCTTCACCCATTTTCTTTTGATGTTGTTACCACATGTTGAAAAAAGGTGTTTCTCTTTCCAGAAAAAGCCATTCCCTTCCCTTATCATGTTTACAAATATCTCTTAGTATGAGAGGGTTTGTAACATAATCCTTTATATGATTTGACATTCTTTCTAGTTGTTTCTCCAAGAACACTTGTACAAATCTTGGATACATCAAGAATTTACTAAACACATTTCTCCAGTTCTCACCATACTTTCAAAATATGTTACTTGAAAGTTAAACTTCTGGTTTAGTAGGCTAACAGATGTATTGCAGATGATAGTGCTACTAAAATCCTTCACTCTCGCGACTCGTCAGTCTAGCACTTAGACATTGTAATATAGTAATGAATAAGGAATTTCCATTAGGGGAAGGCCATGCCCTTATAGAAGAAAAGTAAGTTTTTTTATGATAGAAAGTAAGTTTTTGTGAAACTTTCTTATACCTCATGAGTGTAAGCTGTTCAAGATAGTTGCATTTGGGTAGACAATCAAGACCTTCAGCATTTTTCTAGTAGAAGATCTCTTCTCACAACTCGACTTTTGTTATGATGATCTTCTTTCCATCTATAAGGCTTGTAAATTGTACCTTCCCATTGACAGTTTTGCCTTGGACAGTAGGCCCAAACAACTATGCAATACACGAAGTATAGATTGTAGGATTGATCGTTAGTGCATATCTTATAGGATTTGCATTCAGAAAATCCACTATCTGCTTAAACCCTTCACTTTTAGCAGGTTTAGACAAAAACGCGACCAAATTATGAGTATCAGCAAACTGTAGGGTCGTCATTGTGTTGGGTTTTGATGATGAATGATGAAATTGAGTTAGGGTTTGTGATTAGAGAGTATATGATTGAATGAAATTGATTAAATGAGTGATTGAAACCCTTAATCGAAGTATTTATGAAAATACCCTCAACATCATTAACGTTCAACAGCAGTAGTAAGTTATGCCTAGAAGCATTAACTTTCAACTGGCAGTAGTAAGTAACCCAGCAGTAGTAACTCAGCAGTCAGATAAGTAACTCTCAGCAGTAGTAAGTTTATGCCTAACAGCATTAAGTTTATGCCTAACAGCATTAACTTTTAATTTCATTTCAAACACTCTGTCTATTTTTAATATATTCAACTCTCTTTCTATTTTTAAACTCACCATTTCTCTTAATTTTTTTACTCACCAAATCACTATGTCTGTTTTTATTTCACACAGCTCTCTTTCTGTTTTTATTCTCACCAATTCTCTCAATTCCTCTCTTATCCTTAATCTTCAACCAGCCTCCTTTCACTCCTCCATCAACTACGTCATACATTTCTTTGCTTTTCTGCAATATTATGTTAGTTCAAAAACCCAAGAAAATACAGCCATAGAATCTATTGTACAATAATACAATGTATTAATTCATACTAATCAACATTAATTATAACCCCTAACAGTATTAATCTCAGCAGTATAAAGTATAACTAGCAGCACTAAATATCACTTAACAGCAGAAATTTTAATGACCATGAATAAACAGTATTAATTCATACAAATTTCTACAAACATAAAGAGGATAAAAGATTTAAGGATTTAGCATCCATACTAGCAATCAAATATTGAGACCTACTAACATCAAAAGCTTTTGTTAAGGTAAATCTGCAACATCTTTGTCAGTATGGATTTTAACCATTTGAATCAATTTCTTATCATTGCAATCTCTAATAAAGTGATGTCTAATCTCTATATGCTTTATTTTTGAATGAAAAACAGGATTTTTATTTATGCAAATAGTACTGTTATTGTCAATAAAGATTTTGGTATGCAAAAAGTTGTACCCATAATCAAGTAATTGATTTTGAATCCAAAGCACTTGTCTACAGCAACTTGAAGCAGCTACATATTCAGCTTCTATTATGGAATTTGCAACCACTGTCTGTTTCTTGCACTGCCATGATATCAATCTACTTCTAAGAAATTGACAACCTCCTGTTGTAGACTTCCTATCCAAGCTTGCTCCAGCATAATCACTATCAGTGTATGCTACCAAATCAAAAGGAGAATCTTTTGGATACCAAAGGCCCAATTTAGGTTGACCTTTTAAGTATCTAAAAATTCTTTTCACAGCATGAAGATGTGACACTTTTGGGTTGACTTGGTATCTTGCACAGGCACATACTGCAAACATAATATCAAGTCTTGAAGAAGTAAGATACATCAATGAACCAATCATTGATCTATATAAATGAACATCCACTTCTTCACCATCTTCATCCTTGAGCAAAAGCTTTTGAGTTTCCATAGGTGTGCTTGCTGTCTTGACATCAGTAAAACCAAATTTCTTCAAAATCTCAGTCACATACTTGTCTTGACTGATAAAAATCCCATCCTCCTTCTGCTTTACTTGCAGTCCTAAAAAGAATGTGAGTTCACCCATAGAACTCATCTGAAACTTCTTATGCATCATCTTCTCAAACTCAGTGCATAATGACTTCTTTGTAGAGCCAAAAATGATATCATCTACATACACTTGAACTAACAGAATATCACCTTTGTCCCTTCTGATAAACAAAGTCTTGTCTATCTTTCCTCTCTGAAACCCATTGTCCAACAAATAAGTTGACAAGGTTTCATACCAAGCTCTGGGAGCTTGATGCAGTCTATAAAGTGCCTTTTCTACTTTGTATACTCTGTCAGGGAAGTCTGGATCTTCAAATCTTAGTGGTTGACAAACATAGACTTCCTCTTCAATCTTACCATAAAGAAAAGCACTCTTGACATCCATCTGGTATACCACAAAGTCTTTAAATGAGGCATAGGCTAAGAATAGCCTAATTGCTTCAATTCTGGCAACAGGGGCAAAGACCTCATCATAGTCAATCCCTTCTTCTTGTGTGTACCCTTGAGCAACTAGTCTTGCTTTATTTTTAATCACAATTCCTCTTTCATCCTTTTTATTCCTGAAGACCCATTTAGTACCTATGGGCCTTTTGCCATTTGGTAAATCCAACCAAGGTCAAACCTTTTGATTTAAATTTATAGAAGCGCATCTTGCATAGCGTCTATCCAGCTTGTGATTCCCGCGCAATGACTGGATTACCTTCTAGGGTATCTAATTGTGTTAAGAAGCAGCAAACTAGCATTTTGAAAGTCTTTATGGTTTGTTCTTGCTGACTGACTCAACAAACCATGTTCTTCCAAATTCTTTGTCATTCTTCTTGTTTGTGGTGCTGAATTCAAGTCTCCAATAATTTGTTCAACTGGATGATCTTTGTGTACTCTTGTAGTTGGAATAGAACTGACTGGCATAAATGCATCCAAATTGTTCATGTCAGCCTCTGCACTAACATCTTCATCATCATCTGAATAGACAATATCTTCCAAAGTAGGCATATTTGGTTCATCTATAAGTTCAATGCTTGCTTTTCTACCAACAACATTAACTTCATTTGTGCTAGCAGCATTAACATTATTAGTATTGTTAACACTAACATCCTTCTCTTGATCATTACTTTCATCCTCTTTACTTTGATCACCACCTTCTTTTCTTGGTTCTTTAGTAACCTTCTTTTCATCATCTCCTGAAGGTTTGAATCCAGCATCAGGAGAACTCTTTAAAATTTGAGAGAATGGTGGATCAACAGTCCACAATGGTAGCAGAATGTAATCTTTGCCAAGTATTGTCTCTATTCTAGCTTTACCTGCACCATCACATGCTTTTGTACCTGCATTACCATTAGACTGATTTCCTGCAACAACTGGCTTATAATTCATTGACTTTGTTAGTGCATCAATATCAAAAAACTAATTTGGTCCACTTCCTGCAATATTAGGTGTATTCTTACTAAACTGGACATGCAGGTTATCTTCAACTATCCTAGTTCTACTGTTGAATACTCTAAATGCTTTACTATTGATTGAGTACCCAACAAAGAATCCTTCATCAGCCTTACCATCAAACTTGCCTAAGTGATCTATGGTATTAAGAATTGTAACAGGACACCCAAATGGTCTCATAAAGCCTAAGGCTAGTTTTTTACCAAGAAAAAGTTCATAAGGGGTCTTGTTATGAGTCTTAGTTACTAATACCCTATTTTGCATATAGCAAGCAGTATTAACTACTTTAGCCCAAAAAGTAGTAGGTAGCTTAGAATCAGCTAGCATTGTCCTAGCAACCTCAATTAGTGTTATATTTTTCCTCTCAGCTACTCCATTTTTGTTGAGGAGTTCTAGCTACACTAAATTCTCTCTTAATACATTTTCTCTTACAAAACTGATTCATTTCCTTATTCTTGAACCCAGTTCTATTGTCACACCTAATTACCTTAACCATTTGATCTATTAGATTTTCTACTTTAGTTATAAAGGACTTAAGTATGCTACTAGTCTCATCTTTAGTAGCTAGAAAGAAACTAAACCTACTGTAATCATCTGTGACAACTAGGCAAAACATCTTTTTCATTAAGCTTTTTACAAATGTTGAACCAAACAAATCCATGTGCAACATATGCAAAGGTTGGCTGATTGAACTTACTGTTTTGGACTTATAAGAATCTCTATGTTGTTTTCCCTTTTGACAAGCAACATAGGTTTGATTATTTTTAAAAAGTTTTAAAGGTAAACCTCTTACAAGATTTCCCTTAACCAGTTTATTCATAGTTTTGAATTTTATATGTCCAAGTCTCCTATGCTAAAGTTCAGATTCATCAGATGTGGCTTTTGCAAAGAGACAAGTTAGACCTCCTTTAGGAACAATATTCTTTAAATCAACACTATAAATATTGTTCTTTCTATGAACTTTAAGTAAAACTTTACTTTCATCAGTTAACTTAAAGTTTGGAGATAAAACAATACATTCAGTGTCATTAAAGAGAACACTATTCTTTTTGTCACATATTTGTGAGACACTAAAGAGGTTAAACTTTAACTCTTTTACAAAATACACATTCTCAAAATCTAAATTACCAGTTTTGATTATACCTCTGCCTGTGATTTTCCCTCCATTGAGGTTACCTCCATCAGTAATATATCCTCCATCAATCTCTTCATAGTCTGTAAGATAGGACATGTTCCCTATCATGTGTCTTAAGCATCCACTATCAATCACTTCTTGATCCTGTATATCCATTTGTGGATTGCCCTGCACATTAGATAAGAAAATCAGCTTCTTTTAGGGACCCAAGCCATCACTGACTTGGATCTGCCTTGTGCATCAACATAATCAAACTTTTTTAGGGTGATTGATGCACTGTTGTGTTTAGAAACATGGTCTAAAACTTTAGTCTTTGGTTTCCAAACCCAACAAGCTGAGGCCTTAACAGCATTAACATTATTTCCCTTAACAGCATTAACTACTGCTTTTGGCCTAGCAGCATTAACTACTGCTTTTGGCCTAACAGTATTAACATTTTTATCCTTAACAGTATTAACCCTCTGATTAAAATTACTGTTTTTAAATGTTGTATTCTTGTGAATGGGCCACTTAACAGTTGAATGTGCTAATTTGGAAAGATTTGTCATTGGTCTAGCACTATTCACTATTATTTTTGGGTGAGCAGTATTAACTTGTCTGGCAGTATTAAGTGATACTAGGCCAGACTTCATTAGTACTGCTCTTGGAACCATGTTCTTTTTAGGGCAGGGGTGAGTCTTTTTGGCAAAATTCTGATGATTCACCCTTTTAGCATTGTTCCAAACAGGTTTTGTATTTTGAAAATGTTTTTGATTCATCTTTTTACAATCTACCTATAAGTGATCAAAACTTCTACATACATAACAAGCTTTGTTAAACATCTCAAAATTACTTCCTAGTCTCTGAGACATCATATTATTCCAGTTTCTTTGATTGCCTTTAGGAATATGAGTGTTTTGTATATTGTGCTCAACTTGTTTAGCAGTTTTCATATAGTTTTTGTTTGTGTTTCGTTTAGTTTTGACAAAGTTTATCTTAACAAAACTAGGCTTAGCTGTTTTCTTTTCAATCTTAGTTTGAGACACATTTTCTTCCTTACTATCTGACACCCAATCCTCAATAATTGGAGCACCATTATTATTTCTAACTGCTTTAGGCTTTGCTTCACTAGCCTTAGCTTCTCTAGTCTCAACTACAAGCTTCTTAACTGTAGGCTCACTAACTATAAGCTCATTCACAAACTCTTCTAGACTAGAGAATGACAAATAAGGTTTTGGAGGCATAAAGTTTCTTGTATAGGGAGGTGGAACAGCATTATACCCTAAACCTGTTTTGCACTTATCAACTATCTGACAGTCTATTAGTTTGCTTAATTTTTTTTTTTTTTTTTTTGCTTTTAGATGATTCTCAAATTTTCTACTGTTGCTAAATTTCTTCTTTTGTTTTTGAGCCAGTTCCAATTCCTTCTAGCTCTGTAACTGCTACTTCTCTTATATGAGTCTCACATTTTAAGACCTTGATATCCTTCCTCATAATTGACTCATTTTTTCTATATGACTAGAAGTCTTGCCTTCTACAGACTCTAACTGTTTTATAAGCAAGAGCATTTAAACTGTAGATGGTCCTTAAGTCTTTTAACAGTTGTTTATTTTGTTCTTAAGAATTTTAACATTTCCAAACAAGATGAATGAACAGTCTTGATCATTAGATCCTCAAAGATAGTAACTTGTAGAAGAGTGAGCCATGAGCTGCCAAAGTTAGTTGGACATCTTCTGGCTTGATCACTTAATCATAACCCAGTACCATCACAAAGACATCCAAGCATTGGAAGTAGTTGTCTCACTGCACAACCCTTCTTGTATTCTCCCTATTCCTGTTTTCTTGGTTCCTTGGAGCCCTGCACTCCCTTGCAAAGTGTCCCCTTGTGTGGTTGTTGTAACACTCCACCTTGGACTTATCAAACCTAATGGTCTCATTACCATTAACAGTAAGCTTTCTTCCAGTGTTCTTTAAGAATCTCCTTGCCCTCATTGTTGGCATAGGCATCTGCCACCTTAAGTCTATCTTTTCTAAATCATCAGGATGAATTTGTTACAAGTCCTCATTGTCAAGATGTGAACTGTTTGGTTGACTTGCAAAGAAAGCATAGATAACAGCATCACTCAAGTTATCAATTATTGTTGGTGTTAATACAGTTAGCTTGAGTGCTAGCAATTGTGAGCACATGAGTAGTATTAATGCTCCATTTTTGTGATTTTGCGGTTTGGCTTTAGTTTTGCCGTGTTTTTGTTTTTTTTGGTTGTTTTATCATTCTTTTTGTTTGAGGTGCTGAATTCAAGTCTCTAACAATTTGTTCAACTGGATGATCTTTGTGTATTCTTGTAGTTGGAATAGGACTGACAGGTATAAATGCATCCAAATTGTTCATGTCAGCCTCTACACCAACATCTTCATCATCATCTGAATAAATAATATCTTCCAATTTAGGCATATTTGGATCATCTGGAAGTTCAATGCTTGTTTTTGCACCAACAGCATTAACTTCATTTATGCTAGCAGCATTAACAGTGTTAGTGCTGTTAACATTATCCTCCTTCTCTTGATCTTGATGTCCCTTTGACCTATGGTTCATAGATCTCCAGGTTGTTGTAAAGATCATCCAAGCTTAATGTATCTATCTCATGCTAGTTCCTCCGCACAATGGTATGTGTGTTCCATTCTGGTAACAGACTTCTTAAGAACTTTTGATTCACATCTTCTTGTGAGATACTTTCGCCATGAATCTCTAGCTGATTGATAAGCTTTTGAAGCCTATTAAAGGTTTGATCTAACACCTATGAGCTAGATGCAGTAAATTTTTCATACTGCTGCTTTAGAAGATTCCTCTAAGTCTTTTTAGTAGCAGCATTCCCTCCAAACATCTTCTCAACAGCCTGCAGCAATGACTTGGCATCTTTGATGGAGTTAAATTTCAATTGATGTTCATTAGGGATGCCCATCAATAAGGTGCTTCTTGCCTTCAACTCTAACCTCCTTTATGCCTTTTCTTCAGCAGTTGTAGGAGCAATTGTAGTCTCAACACCTTCAACAACTTTTGTTATTGGGGGTGCATTACCATTCTCTATGACTTCCCATAGAGAATAATCAATCATCTGGATGTACTGTTCCATCCTTATCCTCTAAAGCTCATATTCATCTGGTTTGAGCATAGGCACTTTTGATGCAGCCACCATATGTGCTGAGCCTTAATCCATGTCTTCTTAGTAAAGTTTCTCAAAGCAACAAGCTCTGATCTACACTTATTGATCCCACTTGAATGGATCTTGAATTCCTTAGCTTGTAAGTTATTAGTTATTTAAGATAAATCCTACACAACTATGTAGAAACTTGTGTAAAAAAATATAATATCAAAGATTATGTGGAATCTAATCTTTGAATAATAAAAGAATATGCAATTAGAACATAATTCTAATGAACACACAGATAAACAAACAAAGCTTTAATATATTAATACGAATACTCTAACTAGTATCAGGGTTACAAAACCTTGAAGCTATAACGATATCAAAACAAAAGATATCAAACTCTATGCCCCAGGACCTCCTTTTATACACTAAGGAGTCCTAGTCGATTTACAATATATTACTAAAACTTTAGATTATTCCAAAGATATATTCAAAAAATATAATTAACAATCCCATCTCATAAGTAATCTGATCTTCAAGCAACTTTTATCTATCAAGCAGTTTACCTCTAAACACTGACAATAGAAACTATACACCAGCAGCATTAACAAGTACAAGAGCATTTACTACTTGAATATTTTCTTCAATCTTCTCCAGCAGTACTAACTTTACTCTAGCAGTACTAACATATACTAGCAGTACTAAGTTACACTAGCAGTACTAACTACTTAGCATATTTTTCATTAAGTTTAATGAACAACACTAACTTTATGCTAGCAGTAGTAACACAAACCTTAGCACATAACTCTAGATCATCAAGAAGTACATTTAAATCCCAAAATCTATTAATAAAGCCAGGTAAAGAAAACATCCTGGTCTATTCTCCTTTGAGGTATGGCGTTATTGATGTGAAGCTCCAAAATTCTTCCGTAAATTTGGTCCATAGTTCCCCTCTTTTTTCTTCACATTATGATTATCCAAATGACTTGAAAAGGAACCGTCATTTTGTCTGACTTGACAACAGTGTACTATTCATGTCCAGTGGATACGACGTATTAGAGGATCCAATATGGGCGTATCGAGTATGAAATCTCTTCAATAGTGGTTGGAAATTGACTTGTTTGTCCTCTCGTGCGTTCATGAGCTTGTATGCTTCCTATAACCTCTTTCCTGTAATACCTTGCTCATATTGCCCGATTTGGTATTTCTAAAGTTTCATTGAGGCTCACACTGGTTCCTTATGGCAGCTGTGTCGTAGCTCGGATATCTTTAATCAAATTGGAATTTTCTTGAGGTCTATTTGCTGATTCACTCATATTTTGCTCAGTTATCTTCCATAGATGCCTTCGTTCTTGAATGAAGGATTTTTGCTTGTTCCTTTGATATACCGGAGCTGGTCGCTCTATATCCCCCTCCTTGAAAAGGTCCCCCAAAATTGCTGTAGTACGCTTCTTCTAAAGGTTTTCCATTCTGCTTTTATGGGCAATATTTGGTATAGGTCATTTGCATTTTTAACATCCCTCTTGAGCTGCATAAACTTTTTCATTACCTTCTTTGATCTCTCTCGTAGATGTTCATTTTGTCTTGTATAGCACCAGCTCATAGAAGTCTTAGTACTTTTCTATCCTCCTAGAAGTCCATTGTGCCATTTTTGAGAGTAATCTACCATTTTTTGGATGGCCTTTTTAGCATCTTCGGCTGTCATAGTTGGAACGACACCTCTTGAGTCAAGAATCAGTCGTGTTGGAACATCCAAACCATTGTAGAACAAAATTACCTCCTGCATCTCAGTCAAATAGTGTTGAGGACACGTTATCAAGAGTTCTTTAAAGCGCTCCCATGCTTGATAAAGGGTTTCATCTGGCTCTTGCTGAAAGTTGTTGATTTCTTCTATTTTCTTCGCAGTTCGACCAGGTAAGGACAATATTTGTTCCAAAAACTTAGTCTTAAATCATCCCATTTTGATCGAACCAGTTGTTCATTCTTACCAACGACTTTGGCTCCAGTTAAGGATATCGGGAAGACTCAGAGCATTAGTTTATCCTCAGAGATGTTAGGAACTAGAATAAGTAACTATTCGAGAACTTTCTGCAATGTGTTTTCATATGGTCTCATTATCCGACCGCAAAATGTGTTTTCTCAAATATCCTTAAGAATTAGCCATTCAGTTCAAATTTGATCTTTTTTAAACAATTTTAGGCCTGCACTCTCGATCCTTATCCTGTCGGGTCTATGCACATGTAATGCGCCATGGTTTCCTGCCATTTTTTTTGCTTCTCTTCCTCTGAGTATTCTTGGTCAAGAAAAGGAGATTGAAATCAGGCATCTCATTCGTCAAGACTTAGAGTCTGATTTCTCCTTGATGATCGAAATTCTCGTCCAGGTTCTTTGTAAGGTGTAAATAGTTCATTTGTAGAATTCCTTGTCATGCACTACTTGTAACAAAAGGTAAAGAATCAGTAGAATTTGTTCTGAAGAAAGATAGAAAAATTTGACACGAAAATCAATTATAGAAAACTTAAAATCTGCTTCTATTCCAGATGATCGATACGCCGTATCCAATGGAAGTGGATACGCCAAATTAATCAGTTTGAATGAATATACTGTATTAGACAAAAAGTTAGATACGCCGTATCCGGTGGAAGTGGATACGCCGTATTCAGCTATCGACTAGAAAAGTGTATTTAAGAAAAACACTTAATTACGCAAACAATTAAACACACAAATATACAAGCAAACAATTAAAGACAAATATACAAAATATACAGAATATACAAGAATATACACTCATCTAAATTACACTAATCCTAAGGATTAGATCTAATCTAATGTTAAAAACCAAAATATTAAAATAAAAATCAAGATTAATTTTCACTCCCCGACAACGGCGCCAAAAACTTGATGTGTCGTTGTGTGGTGTTTATTTATGATAGTTGATAAGTGTAAAATACACATATCCATTTATGCCTAAAATAACCCAATTAAACCCAAAACAGACCAAAAATGGCAAAA
>BQNB010021827.1:0-63746 GCA_026074375.1 Tanacetum coccineum | reverse complement strand
AACAAGACCACGCTTACACAAACATATTTCAAAGGGCAGGCTTATGAAGTTGTTAAAGCTTTCTACCCGGATGTCATTCACCTTCAGTTCCAAATGGAGAAGTGTCACAAGATGCTCACAAATCAGGTTGACTGGGCAAATCCAGAAGGAGATCAAGTCAGAATCAATGTCAACCGACCACTGCCTCTTGGTGGTCCTCCAGGTCATGTCACTATGCAAAAAGAATTCTTCTTTAATAAAGACTTGTAGTATTTACGATATGGCAGCAAGGGAAGCTGTCTTGCACTCTCGATTTCCAAGATAAAGGCTGCAAGCTATCCTGACTTTGGTCTTGAATTACTAGTGCCTGAGCAAATATGGATTGATGATGTGTGTACTTATGACGTAAGTGCAAAATATGGCATCTCTCACTGGTGGTTTACTCGACAGAAGTTCTACATTGACAGACATGATTCTCTGTCACGTCAAAAAGATGTTAGAACACAGATGCGGATTCTAAGTGTCGTCAGAATTAAAGCCTACTCAAGATACGGATATGACTACTTGAGTGAAATTGTCCTCCGAAGAGCTGATCACCTAGAACACACGATTGCTGAAAAGGATTTCAAGAACATGTATCTCAGTGACTTTGAAGACCTGAATTTGCTCCTTTTGCAAGGTCATCTCGATCATCTTTCTGGTTCAGACAAACGGATGCTATCAACTGCTGTCAAGTTGTGGACCTGAAACTTAGTGATTCGACAGCGGGTTGAAGACTTCCAACTCGGTATTGAAAGCTACCAAACTCAGCTGAACCTCACTAAACTAGGATGGGATGCTACAAGATACCAGTTCAAGCATGATTATACCATCATTAAGTCTGCTAGAGCAGTCGTGTTCCCGGTCAACAACAATGGACAAAAGATCATGCGGTTCAACGAGATATACAAGTTCAGTGATGGCACGTTGACACGTATTCTAGAAACACTGGATTACAGAGTCAAGGAATTCAAGATCAAGCGGCTCAATCCGGGTATGAATACGCGCTTCTGGACTGAAAAGGACGTGACAAGGAGCAAAGAGTTCATTACGGCAATTGAAAGGCGACTGAAGATGAGAAGGATCTACCGGAACCTAGAATGCTTTGTTGGTGGACGTGTTCATGATATGACTACAGACTTCTTCGGAGAACGGAATGATATCGTCATTCCAATTAAAAGGTCAATATCATGTGTATTATATTGTAAACTTTGTACATTATATAATTATGTAGTTATCAGTGTTATGTGTCAGTTATGAATTTTTCATGAGTTTCTCGTTAAACTCTAAATCATCATAACTGACACTAACAGACTCCCTCACTAATTGAGCAGGAGCATATATAGGTTCCAATATTGTCTTGTATTTAATCAGACCACACTTTCTCCCAAATTTCTCTAACATATTTAAATCAATTAAGATCCTAAATCTCAAAGCAGGGAGAGAATGTGATTTTACTATGAAATCTGATAAAAATGTGATCTATTAAGACTCAAGCAGGTACTCCTCCCTTCGTGTGCCAAACAATTTTGATTACCGATGCACGTGTTGAGGGGGAGCGTTTCTAAATATAATCAAAACAATCAAGGTATAATGGCTTTGATATTTATATCACAATTACCTTGGTTGATTTTTCAAATAGTTTATGGCAAGGTGAACTGTACCAAAAGACCGACCCTGTAATTACTTTATCGAAGTTATAAGGATGGTAAGGTTAGGTACTCGTTCCCATGATCCCGTCAGAGTAGGAGGGATCTACCCAGGGACTATTCACTAGTTAGTGTAGAAGTCCTAGGTATGATTACAAAAGGAGTATTATGAGAATAAGGGAATAGTACGGACTAAGATGGAGCTAGTACTAGAACATACCCAACAAGGTATTAGTAATGAAGTCTCGGTAAGCACTGAAGGGGTTGAAGAATGAAAAAGAAATGTTAAGATAAAGGGTGAAAAGAAAGCAGCCCTCCTTAAACATTAGGCAGAAACTGGGTCACTACATATGCTGTCAGAATTACATGGTTGATTGCTGACATTGAAGACTAGTATCATGGACTCGGTGATACGATACACGACCCTCCCTAGCCACTCAAGATCCCTCAAAGGATTCTTGTTCCATTTCTCATGGAGATCAATACATTTCTATCATCTCGCTCACTCCGAGTTAGATGATATTGAAAATGTGGTAGTCCGCTCAAGCCTCCGACTACTAAAACCAAAAAGTGCACTATAGAGTCTAGAGCCATGAGATTATCCATAAATCTTGTTAGGACACTAATACAAACTATGTTTGCTCATCACACACTGTGATTACAAGTAAGATTTTAAGAGTCCTACGCATTATCCTTGTGATATTGCCATAACATCTGAGTGATACGAAAGTACTCATAATAAAGATGGAAATCCTTCTAGAGCCAACATCAAATAAGCTCTTGGTAGGTGACATGTGAGATCCACTATGGATCAAACTTGTGACAAATGGAAAGCAACAATGGTGCAATTCTTTATGAATCAAACTTATTCCAGGCAGTGAATTGACGAATAATTTTTTGAAAAACCTTTCGATGTGCTCAACAACTAATTTTTGAGCACATTGACTGTGTATATCTTTCAAAACAAATGTGTTTCTGATGAAATTTTATTTTATGATATAAAACCGTTGATGTGTCACAAAAACTCTTTTCTGAGTGACACGCGATTGACTTTCAAATCAATTTTTCATTAATCAGTGGATTTTCAATTCACTGGTTCACTCACTCTGTGCTTTGTCTACTTTGAGACGCTCCGGTTTGAGAACGGCTAGAGCATCTGCGAACCCCTGTCAAGGAGATTCTTCGGAATCCTACCTGATCACAGGCAGTATTTATACTGAATAACGGGGAACCGTGGTTCTTACAACCTTATTTAACAAAAGTGAACAAAGACACTTTCGTTTATTTATCACTAACGTACACTTGTAGGAATTCCCAACAGTAGACGATAGCAGCTGATGGCAAGAAACAAGTCAATTCACAACCCCATGCTCGCACTTAATATTCCTTATCAATGCATCATGATAACTGAAAGACCTACAACACAGCTTCCGCAACTCTAATGTGTGCTATCATGATCCATAAAAGTGTGAGCATGCCGGTCCGAAGGGCACAACATCACATGGAGGCAATACTACCACAAGGATGATTTGGAGATTTACTGTGTCTGATGATCTCAAAGAATGCTCAAAGATCACACAAGTCAAAGGAACTATGCTCAAAGACTACTACAATATGTACAAAGAAATCAATGCATGAAGAATCAAAGACTACGAGCTGAACACAAGAAATAGATAGCTGAGCTTAATTTTGTATTTTCTGGGGTGACCTCCCTTAGTGGGAGATTGTTAGATATTAGAAAAAGACTCGGTCACCCCGTATATTTTACCGTTTATTGTTGCTCGTAGTTATGTAGTTAATGTATAATGTTTGGTAATGGTCCGGGTATTAAACCCAACGTGTTAGCCCTTCACCAAGGCCACGGATATTCGACAAAAGGACGAAAAACGAAGCCAAAAACGACAAAACCGAGCACGGAATGGAAAAGCGTGGAAAAGCCAAAGTCAAAAAGTCAAAGTCAACCAAGTCAAAGTCAACCCCGACAAAGTCAAAGGTCAAAGCCGAAGCCGAAACCGAAGAAACACTTAATGGGCCCACCCGTACCCATCTAATAGGCCGGGTCAGCCCATTAGTGTAATTATATCAAGACTTATATAAAGAAAAAACCCAAAGTCTTATAAAGGCCCAAATTTCTCTTTAAACACCAAACGACCCATAAACAATTAAAAAGGCCCAATGCCTTAACTGCTGTTAGTCCAAAACAGCCATTAACCAACGGCCGTTAGTCCTTTTAGGACTGTCCTTGTAATAACACCATACACGATTAGGGACCTTTCTTGCCAACCCACAAAAACATTATACACCACAAGGACTTAACTTGAAAACACCTTATACACCTTGAAGGACCTATTTTGCCTTTTCCCTAAAACCTTTACCCTGCACCTTATGTTAAACCAAATTTTCCCACCAAACATCCCCATCACCATCCCTGTCACTTTCCCACCTCAAAAACCCTTCACACCACAACAAAACTATTACTCTCCCTTATCTCCACCTCACAAAACTCCAATTGCCATGTTGGCAATCCCCCACAACACCATTGGACAATAAAATCAAGGGATTTGATCAACACGACTTGGGGACCAAGAAATATCAATGGCTTAGATTGATTTTGAAGACTCTCTCTCAAAACAAACACAGATTCTTGATCTCTCTCAGCAAAGAAACACAACAAGAGGAGACCAAGACTTGAAGAGTTTTTAGTATAAATAGGACTAGTTAGCTTATTTTCTCTTTGTCGAATTTTTGTTAAGTCCAACTTTGTATTAACAAGATTTGTACCATTTTAATACTGTCTTTTAAATACTTGTCATTTAATCTTATTGTCATTCAAATACCTGCATTGTATTATTTTTTTTAGTTAATGAAATTTACAAGTTTCCTTTAATTATTGTCATTTACCTTAAATTGTCTTTCAAATACTGTTTATAAGCCTTTGTATAAGCCTTTGAGTCATTCAAAGCTTATACAAAAGCTTGTTTTACTTTTCTGTCTAGTGGATGGCCTTGGTTTAGAGCTTCATGGGAAGCACATAGGATTGGTTTTGAGTCTTTGAATCATTGCCAAAAGCTTGGACCCTTGTGAGTTCTCTTTTTCTTATTCTTCATTTTTGCTTATTACTGTTCATTAGCTTATTTTATTGCTTATTACTGCTTTTTCTTGCTTATTTATGTTCCTTTATGCTTATTTGTCTCTTTTTAATGCTTACATGTCATTAGTTTAAGATTTGCTTTAAAACTGTCATTTTAGTTAAATTTGCTTAATTCATGTTTGCTTATTTAAAATGCTTATTGTTGTGTTCTTACTGCTTATTTTTGCTTAACTTTGATTACTTGTTATCTATCTTTAATGTCCTCAGCTTAAAACTTTAAAAATCAGCTTAAATTTTGATTTTGAAAAAGTTAAAGGAGTGTTTGGGTCAAGGTCCAAAGTGGGTCAAAACAGGTATGTAAATTATTTGGGTCACTTGGCCACTTTTGGTCAGCCTTCTTAAGCTGTTTTTAGTCTGTTTTTTCCAAGATTTAAAGTCTTAAAGATTGTTTTGAAGTTTTTTTAATTGGTATTGAAACTGTAGTGACAGGACATTTTCAAATAGCTTATTTGATTAAGCTTTCAAAACTTGCTTTTAAGTCTTGTTTTAGTTCTCTTTTAAGTGTCAAATTCATTAGTTAAAGTGTCTTTTAAGTTTACTTTAGTTTTATCAAATCTGTCAAGTTTTTTTGTTAAGTGTCCTTTAGTTAAAAACAATCTTTTTCATCTTCAAATTTTAGTTAGTAAAAAGTGTTTTTAGATTTTGAATTTTTGAGCATAAGCTCATTAGGGGTTAGTTTACATCTGTTTCAGCTTGTTTTGTAATTTTAAGCTTATTTCCTAACTTATTTTTGGGCCTGCATAGTGCTAGTTATCTTGTGAATGAAAACCAAAAATTGCATACCCTGTGCAACCAGCCCTTTTTAGTTAGCTTTTCCTTAGATTATTTAAGTTTCAAACCATTTTCTATTTGCTGTTTTAGATAGCCCATAAGCTAAGCTTTAAACTGGTATAAGCCTTAAGCCCATTAGGTTCCTTCTTAGTGCTTAAAATTAAGCCCAAAGAGTGCCCTTTAGGCTGTATGTTATTCAGTTTGTGCACTTTGCTTATTTGCTTTTTCTTGCTTATCTGCTTAATTTTCTTAGCTTATTTTTGTTTGCATTGGCTTATTAGATATAGGAGGTTGTCTGTTATTGCTTATTTTGGTTTCCCCTTAGCTTATTTGTCCCTAGATTAGCCTAACAGTTTTCACTTTAGGACTTGGTGTAAAAAAGGCAAACTGCCATTTAATTTGCTTATTTTTCTAGCTTATTTCTTAGATTTACAAAAAGTTGTCTTTTTAAAGTTGTTAAATTTTGTGTGTTTTATAAGTGTGTAAAAAAAGTTTAAAAAAATATTCTTTTCAAAAAGGGAGGCCAAGGATTCGACCTCTAGACCTCCCCTTTAACACATACAAGTCCCACCACAAACACACACTCACCAACGGTATCAGATAGGGTTATCTGTTAGCCTATCACTCCATTTTATTTTTATAGTCATTTTACCCTTCTTAGCTTATAAGCCATTTTTGCTTATTTCTGGCTTATTCAATAAGCCATTTTTAGCCCTTTTATTTTTCTTAAATCCAACATTCTTTAAGCTACTTTTCTGCATTTTTTCAGATTTTTCACAATTTATTTAGTATTTTTAATTAATTTTTCTTTTCAAAACTGTTTTTAAATCATAATAAATTATTAAAAAGTCAAAAAAATATAATTTTTTTTTTCAAAATTTTCTTTTATCATTTAACACTTAGGAAAATTAGATTTGTTTTCGTAGGGTTAAAATTTCAAAATTTTGTTTTTTTAAAGAACGGGTTTCGATCACGTTCTCGTTTTTAGGTTTTTAAGCCTTATTTGCTTTCATTTTTAGGTTTCCCTTATTCGTTTTTACATTTTAAGTGTAGAATTAAAATCCCAATCCAAAAATCTTAAACCATTCAAAAACGCGATCACAAATGTAATCGATTTTCAATTCACGTCTCGTTGGGAAACGACCCGGGAGATTTTTGATTTTCCTTTGGTCAAAAGGAATTTTTTGAGTCTTTCGGAATACGTATACTATAATTGAATTATAATTATTGATTATTATTATATATTTATATATTATTATATATTTATATATAGTAAGAAGTCTTTGGTTATCACTCGGTCACCCCGTGTATTTTACCGTTTATTGTTGCTCGTAGTTAAGTTGTTAATGTATAATGTTTAGTAATGGGCCAGGTATTAAACCCAACGTGTTAGCCCTTCACCAAGGCCTTAGGCCGGTTTCATTGTAACTATATAAGCCTCTTCTATGCCATGGAAGAGGTGGGTTAGTCATTTCATTAATACAAGTTCATTTTCTCACTCTAGAAAGTTCTCTCTTACTTTCTCTCTCTAGAACTTGGCTAATTCACTAGTCATTCGATTGTGTTATGATTTTTAATATCCTACAATTGGTATTAGAGCCTAGGTTGCGTTCTTGGGTCGAGGTTTCAATTTATGGTCCGGTTGGTCTTGTCATTTTTATCATTAAATTTGTCACATCGTTTTGTATAATGGGTTGTTGTCTCGGTTACTATTCATTTACTGTTCATTCATGGTGTCTCGGTCACTGTTCAAATATGATTTTACTGCTGTTAATTTTAGTGTCTTTTTCATGTGAAAATGTCAAGATAATGGGTATTATATGTTTTACATGTTTCTGTTTTCAATACTCATTCAGATCTGCGATTTTGTGTACTTACCATGTTCGAGCTCTTTTTTATGGGTTTCTTCATAGCGAGTTGAACAAAAAGACAAAAAAACCAGATCCACAATTTATGGCCAGATCCACAATTTCAGGAAAAGTACAAACCAGATCCAATTTATGGCCAGATCCACAATTTTGAGTCTTGTTGGTGTATGGAGATGGAGTGGAGATAGTGATTGTGACGAAGAGAATAGGTAGATTGAGTTGGATTTGATGTTATATTTGTGACGAGGGTTTTAGGTATAGAAATGGATTTGATGAAGTTTGATGTTGTTGTTGTGGTGAAACATGAGTCTGTCGAGTATACTTCATCATTTCTTATCTTTTTCTTTGTTGACCAGACTCGGTTGAGTTACACCGGGTCAACTCGGTAATTACCGAGTTTAACTCGGTTTGGTTTGTGGTACTATCAAATTGCCACCAAGAAACTTATAAAAAATAAGCTTGAAAATATTCTTTTAAGCATAAAAAAACAGATCTGAACCAGTATGAGACAAAAGTTATAACAACAGCAATAAATCAATTCCGTGGTTGATTCTTAAGAGAAGAAGAACACTTAATTCACGAAAAAGAACCTGTTATGAACAGTACCGAGTTTGAATAGTAACAGAGTTTGAATAGTACCGAGTTTGAACAGTGACCGAGTATGAACAATACCGAGTTTGAACAGTGACAACAAACAAATGATACAATACACTCCTGCAGCTCTGATGCTAATTGTAGAAAATAAATGACATAGAAGAACAAGGAATTAAAACTAATCTGATTTTGTTATCACGATTCACCCTTATAACACAAGATCCGGAGGCTTGGTAAAATGGAAAAGAAAAGTATCCATATTATTTAGAGAGAAAAGAGATGAAATGGGAAGAGTGTGTGTGCTTGAGAGAAAAACACACACACACACTTTTACAAAAGTGAGCTTCACCCCTCCATGGAAGTATGGAGGGGGTATTTATAGTCCTAGTGACACACAACTATCGTAGCTTGTCATTATTAGTCCCTATGTGTCACGCTATAAATAAACTAATGTAATTCCGTGTTTGTCACCATATTTTAAGGCTAACAATCTTCCCCCAATATGTGGACATATACGGAATTACTTACAATGTTCCTAACAAGTACAAATACAATTAAATAAAGTCTTCCAAAGCGCTTCCCAAGCTGAAGTTGTCTTGTGAGTTCTCTTGGTCTTGAAACTTGTATTCCAGCTTGGATCTTCATTGTCTTTACTTGTTCTGGAACCATTGTAGTATGCATGAGTTGGATTAACTTCCCCCCAATTCATGCAGCATGTCTTGAAAAGCTTTCTTCATAGACTCCTTTTTGGCGAAGTTTCTGAATCAGCTTCCCCCCAAACCAACATCCCTATCTTAAGCAGATTCTGAAACTTTGATGTAGCATGAACAATCTTCTACTTGTCATTGACGTACACATCGGAAATTTGTAGAAGTCAAACCACACCAAATACTCCTGCTTTTTGTCATTAGGGCTTGGTGAATATTCGTTCGGGGGTGCATGCGAGAAATCAGCAACAATTCTTCTCACGTATGCAGAATACTTCATAAACCATATTTGGTAAAGTAGTATACACTACTTCCCCCTGGAAGTTGACATGGTAACATCAAAGTCAACTAAGTCCCGGATGTACACATTTTCCCCCATGATGGTTGCGAACTCTCGGAAGCATCATTGTTGTGTACGCATATATACTCGAGAAGTTCTTGTCTTAAGTACAAATCTTGAAATCCAAACAAAGCATTACCCTCTTGTCTTCAGAAATCGTATAGGAGATGAAGCAAGAATCAAGAAAACTTGGTATAATCAAGGTCTTGTATGTGAATGTCGTTGAAGAACTTTGAGAATTTTGCTTAGACTGTGAAGTACCCTTGTCTTGGAATCCCGTGAGAATCGCTTATTACATCTCAACCTTTGAATTCTCTGGCTAACTTTACCAACCTCGTATTCTGTCAGCTTTTGTTGTGATCACTTGTGAAGTAAACCCGATATACCAAACTTGAAAAATGAAGTGAAATCCCCTAAATTTGTTACTTAAGCTTGCACTGTTGTGATTGAAGAACGGTGCAAGATTAAATCTATAAGTACTCTATACCCCACAGGAAAAGTATAAGAAGTACAACACCTCTTGAAATTATCCACATCGACTTCTGCGTGTGACACTGAGTACTACAACGTAACTCCTTTAAGTGATAGTTATCCAGGTCTGCAACCAACCACCCCTGACTACTGGTAACTAAATAATTCAAGTCTTAATCATAACCGTTGTACGTTCAAGCAAGTTATCAATCGATAAATTGGGTTTGAAGAAAAGGGGTAGACAATAGAAGGAAGTCTTGATGAAGAAATAAGTAGACGCCTTCGTGAAATCTAACTTCAATCTCAATTAAGGGATACCAAAGCAACTTCGTGAACACTTGTCATCGTAATCAGAATCTCTAGCCGTTTGTCATTTATTAAATCTTTTCAGATCGTTTTAGTGTTATGTATCGTGTTTGTTGTGTTGTTGTTCAAGAATGTCGTTAAACTAGAACAAATGGTATTTTAAATTGTCATTAACGAATCCACATTTGTCTAATTCAACTTGTCGTGATAGTATTTTATTCCCGGCTTAATCCTATAATTACTAGTCAAGAAAACTAGGTAATTTTTAGATTAATAAATCAATTCAGCCTAAAATAAACTTTTACATTCGGTCCAGTTAGTCATTATACTCGGCAGCCAAAAACTCTAGCCCACATGTGGATAATACTCGGCCAACTATAATTTTGAGATAGGCCCATGTTGTGTAATGATCCAACAGCCAAATGCATACCCAGTCCACTCCTTCTTATACCTAATTGTACTTGACAACCCTAATTCCATGCACCCCATTTTATTAGGGATAAGAAAGCCTAATCGCACACACACTGTTACACGCAGCCATCACCCTCATCTCTCCCAAAATAAAATAGCAGATCTTACTTTCATCATTATCATTGCTTTCTCTCCATACCGAACCCACAAGATGAATAACCAAACCAACCCTTTTGATTTACTAGTGAACATTTTCAGTTGGTACAAACCCCATGAAGAAATGAATAGGCATAAGGCTTCAAGATCCTATTCAAAGCTACTCAGTAAAGGTTTGTATTCGTTATTTGTGGATTTAAACTAAACACAGGTAGATGTCACAGTTTTGATATAACCGGATTCTTTATGTTCGGATATCAAAGATGGTGCTTCCATTGCGTTGATCGATGATGATATGATTCTAGTGTTTTGATCTTATAAAGATCTCATGGTTAATTCTACAACACGAATCAAAATCTAAGATCCTAATTTAATTTATGTTCAAGTTTTGATGGAGTTGAAGTTGTTGTAGTGTGACGATAGGTTTTAGGTTTAGAGTTGTTGGATTTGTGGTGATTGGATTGATGCCTGTTGATGTTGTTATTTATGTGGTTTAACTTTCGAGTCTGTTATGGACTCAGTTGAGTTTGACTGGGTCAACTCGGTAAATACTGAGTTGACTCGGTTTGGCTGTGTGTAGCAAAACGCAACCAAGCAAATCGCAACCCTTTTTCTTGCTAGTCAAAACGCAACATAAACAAAACGCAATCTTGATAGACAAAACGCAATGTTTCTAAATTTTTTGCAGCATGTCGTTTAGATGTAAAATGTAAAGGTCTTCAACTTAGGACAAATCGCAATTCCAAAACGCAGCTTGAAGCAAAACGTAGACCCTTGAGAGAAAATGCAGGTCACATCTGTATTTGTCATTTTGTCAAAACGCAACCAAGAAACCCAATAAGCATAAACCCAGATATGTTTCATCTATAATCTTGTCTTGAAGCACAAGGAACACAACAGAAACATAAACAACAACATATAACTTATTTTCATGATATTTTCCCAAGAAAAAATAACCACGATGAACAGTAACACCATGAATGAACAATACATGAACAGTAACCGAAACAAACAAACACATGATACGAAACACCCCTGCAGCTCTGATACCAATTGTAGATTATAAATGACATATAAATACAGGAATTAAAACTGATCTGGAGGTATGGTAAAGTGAAATAAATGAATAGCCATTTTATTAGAGTTGAAAGGAAAAAGATGGGAAGAGTGTGTATGCTAGAGAGAAAACACACACACACACTTTTACAAAAGTGAACTTCACCCCTTCATAGAAGTATGGAGGGGGTATTTATAGTCCTAGTGCCATATACCTATCGTAACTCAGTCATTAATAGTCCCTATGTGACAGCTATTAAGATATAACTAATGTAATTCCGTGGTTTGCACCATAATTCTTAAGCTAACAGAAAATCCTTGGTTTGTAATTTTTTTCACGAATTTATCTCTTTGGAATTAATTCTCAGAAAGAGTCACATATTGAAGATGATTGAGAAGCAAGCTGGGATTAGAAAGTGATGAAGTTATCAGTAGCAGTGGGCATGTTTTTGGAAACTGTGGACTATTATGGAAGTGAGAAGGGTTTGGGTGTTGGCTAACCACCACACAACAAATGGTTATCAGTTCACCATGCTTAATAGGCATAAGGACTGGCTAGTCCAAAGCAAACGGCTTTGGTAAAGACTTCTCAAATCCGTTTATGGTTGACAGTTTACCAAAAACTGTATGGTAATCAATGCACCATAGTATTGCACTAAAGCATTGGCTACTCCAGAGCAAACGGCTACTGGTAAAGAGAATTCAAATCCGTTGATAGCTGATAGTTTGCTAAAAACTATAAGGTTATCAATGCACCTTGTTACTACAATGAAGCATTGACTAGTCCATAGCAAACGGCTCATGGTAAAGACATATCAAATCCGTTGATGGCTGGTAGTTTGCCAAAAACTATAAAGCCAACTTAGTTGGATGTTGCTGTGTAGCTGTGAAGAGAAGACAAAGACTAAAAGACAAAGTATGATCTGGTTTTTCAAAGAACATCAAACAGATCATCATTCAAGAGAAGCTAAGGACTTGAAGACATGCTTGGATACAATTCTCAAAAGCCCAAACTGAAGACAACTGAAGAAACTTGAAGTTAACAAGTGAAGTTCAAGTTTAGGGGAGGATTGTTAGGAATTTTGTATAACAGACTTAATTCTGTTAGTATTATAGTTAATTCTGCTAGTATAATAGTTAGTATTGGTAGAAGGTTTATCATAGTTAGTACTGGCAGTATTAAATAGTTAATACTGTTTATGTAATAGTTAAGTCTGCTTACGCAGAAATTAGTTAGAGTTAAAGATATGCATGAGATATCTTAGGAAAGGATATGCATTATCTTTATACGCGTTTTGTAAAGCCCATTAGGGTTTCCTTAGTCTATAAAAGGATCCCTAGGCATAGTTAGTAGATATAGTTCTACACAAGATCGTAGAGATCAAATAGTAATCATAGTTTGTAATCTGTAACCTAGGCAGATTCAAAGTTCAATATAAAAGTGTTTTGATTGTGTTCTTCTTTACATTGTTGATTAAATTCCGCGTAATCAATAGTGGTTAATCATGGTTTCATCATTGTTACTTTAGATTTATCTAAGGTAACAAACCCTTTACAAGCTAAAGGTTTAGATCCATTAAGCAAAGAGATCCTACAAAAGATATTATTTCTAAACTTCCTCCATCTATTGCAATTACACCCGACTTACCAATTGAGGAGCCCGAGGACTCTCTCATCATGGGGGATGAGCATCTTAGCACTATTCCTGAAAAGGAATCAGACGAATTCATAAAGTCTAGTGTTGAGGACCTTGTCCTAATCCCAAGTGAGTCTGAGGATATATCCGGGAGTGATAGTGATTGTAATTTACCTTCGTGTGATGAATTCTCTCCCATTAATGATTATGAGGAAAAATCCATAACTTTCTCTAACCCTCTTTTCGATTCAAATGACAATTTTACCTCTAGTGATGACAAGTCACTATCCGATGAGGACGTTCCGGAAGACAATGTTAAAATTTACTCGAACCCTCTTTTCGAATTCGATGACGAATACATCTTTAGTGACGTAAATCCTCTTTTTGATGAGGTGTTAGAGGACATCGAGTGTAAGGTCTCTTATGATTCCAACCTTGATGAGCCGGCTTTGTTAGTCACACCTCTTTCCGATTTTAATGAGGATGAATGTTTCGACCCAGGTAGCGACGTTGATGAGATTGAGTTTCTACTTCACCGTGATCCGTCTACTCCTACGATAAGCGTTGTTTCCATTCTCGAGGGGTTCACCGATGAACCACCTCTCGAAGAGAATGATGAATTATTTGATTTGGAATCTAAAGGAAATGAATGGAAGAAGATTTTGTACGATGCTCCAATTAATGATTTGATGACCGAGGACAAAGTTTTCGACCCCGGGATTCATGAGACAATTTTTTCTCCAACATATGTGAGCTTACCCTTTGAGGATCGCCATTATCTTTCCTTCACATATGTTATCCGAATTTTTTTCACCTATCCGGTGGATTCTTTTCTTCCTCTCTCATCCGAGAGTGAGGATTGTGCTGTCAAAACTGTTAGTTCTGTTAAGCCTAATGTGACTCAAGCTGTTAGGAGTCAAGCGATAAAAGTGTTAAACTTCACAAAAAACAGGGATTGGTTTTAAGAAAGTACATAAAATAAAAGCTTGTTTTGTTTGTAAAAGCACTGACCATTTGATAAAAGACTGTGATTTCTATGACCAAAAGGGTCTTGAACCTAGGGTTAAGAATGTGGTCAATACTAGGAAGAGGGTAGTCAAACCAGTATGGGAATTAATGCAAAAGGTAATACACAAAAACTTTTCAAAAAATTTGAAATACACTCATACAAAAAGGACCTTTAACCAATCAACAGTACTAACTAGAGCAGGTTTAGTTAATTCTGATAGATTAAATGTTAGTACTGTGCTAGGATCTCATTAGTGACTGTTAGGCCTGCTAATACTGTTAGGCCTGTTAGTACTGCTAGGCTATTGGTCTCAAAAATAGCACAATCTGATAGTGTTATTAGACCAAATCACCCAAGATTTGACATTGTAAGACCAAAAGCCTCAAACTCACCAATCAAGAGGTCTTACTTCACCCAACTAGTTTATAGACCCAAAGACTTAAAACCTATGTGAAAAACTATTTTGGGGTTAAAAACATGACTACTGTTTGTGACAAAGGCAGTATTCAATAACGGTAAGGTGAAAATTCCTTAAGAAGGCTAAATGGTTGGAGCCAAAGGATGAATTACCAGGATCATGTGTACAAATATAATGGCTCTTACATGCTCAAGAAGTTTGAGTATGTAGACCCAAAAGGGATTTCCAAGTCAGTATTGACTTGGATCCCTAAGAGATACTAATTCTCTTACCTTTTGTGCAGGGCAATCCAGAGATCTTGTTACATGATCAAGCACGTGGCGGAATAGTGGTTGCTCTAGCCATATGACTGGCAACAAAGCTTATCTTTCGATGATGAAAGCTTTAATGGAAGCTTTGTGGCTATTTGAAAGTAATGAAACAAGGGGGGTCAATTGTACATAGTTTAGTAAAGACTAGTTATCTTCTTCTAGAAACACATAAGAACTCAGCTATAGGGTATTAATGCTGATAGTTCGGTTATAGTTAGTTCAAGTTCATAGTATATTTTTCTTTTTGTTGCACTAACTTTTCAGGATAAGCATGGATTTGAGGATGGATAGATGCAGTCCTGGCAAATACAACTCATCTATGGTCTGTAAGTACTAAGTATTAGAGTTAATTCTGGTAGTCTACAAGTTAATTCTGATAGATTACTTGTTAATTCTGTAGACTTAAGGTCAATTATGGTAGTCTATACGTTAATACTGGTAGTCTATATGTTAATTCTGGTAGACTATATTAGTAATGTAGACTAATTGTTAAAGGCTGTAGATGACCGTTGTGCTAGGTGAGGGAAAATTGACTTTTCTTCTTTTAAATATTACCGTTAGAGATTTTTACGGCGCGTACTTCTAACATAGGTTTTCTATTTGGATAATTACTGCACTTTCATCAATAAAATATCTTTCTTTACTCTAAAGAAACTTCTTTTACACACGGTCCAATAAGAAACCTTGTTATTCATCGATAAAAACTCAATTCCCTCTCTCTACCAGCACTTAGTAATTCACTCGCATCAAACCCAGGATTAGATTTTCCATTCTTATACGATTTCTGTTCATCAACGGGATCCATATGCCAACTAGAAGTACTGCCAGGACAATAAAGCATAATATGGTCGCTTTCCTGAAGAAACCAAATGAAAGTGTTGGTTTCACTGAGGTAGTAGATTTTCTTAAAGGTACATCTCTCAGGTATGCCTTAACTCATAATCCTACTATTTATGACTCCCTAGTCAAACAATTCTGGCAAACTGCCACAGTCAGAACACTTTTTTAATATGCTAATGGGACTGCAACAATTAGGTAGCATCCTATAACTCTAAAAGAGAATATTTATTAACTGAGGCATTGTTAGAAGTAAACTTCAATTGGCTAGATGCTACTGGGAATACCTAATTTATCTTGCAGCTTGAAATATAAGTGGATTAGCCACATTAGGGTATGTTACTGAGGGTAAATTAACTTTTTGGAAAAAGAATTTTACACCCCAATGGAAATTTTTAATCCATCATATTTTACACTGCTTAAGCCCTAAGTCTGGTGGATGGGATCAATTTGGTAGTACTATTGCTACTTGCATTAATCCTGTCTATCTAGAATAGGTTTATAATTTTTCTAAAATGATTTTTGAAGGATGGTTCATAACTTAGAGAGTAATTCAAAAATTTTAATGTATCCTAAGGTTTTACAAATTATTTTGGATAATTGACAACTGAATATAAAGGAAGTATTTAGCCCACATTGACCACATGCTTGTTTTGCAAACTATGAAAAAGGGGCTATTGCAGGGGATATTCTACATTGATGCCTGCTATGTTGCAGGGGCCATTTGTGGATCAAGGTAAGGCTCAGCAACAACCAGCTGAACCCCTAGCACAAAACCACACCTGTTGATCCTATACCATCCACATCCCCAATCACTCACCTATCCCATCCATCACCCCACCTCATCCATCACCACCTCATCCATCACCACTACATCATTCACCACCGTCATTACCACCTTCAATAACCACCATCATTTTCACCACTAGGTCCTATGAATACACCTCCTCCCTGAAGGTAATACAACAGGAATGCTGAGATAAGTATGGCAACTTAAAGAATTGATGGTGCTTGTACCTACCTTGGTGACCAGGATTAATAGTTTGGAGAAAGAGTTGAAGGAAACCACAGGAGACACTAGGAATGTTGTGCTTCAAATAATTGGTAAAGAGAAGGTGAAATCCTCTTGAAAAGATTTGAAAGGAAAATCTAAAGAAAGTACCACATTGAATAAGAGGGTGAAAATCAAGGATCAGGAGGAGGAAAATTCAGGATATTGGATGAGAATCCTCTAGTTTCTTTGGCGTAGAGAATCCATGAAAGAGAAGTCAATAGATTTGTTTTATCCTACAAAACTTCAGGGAAGGCTCAAGAAGAGAAATCAGTCCTCCAATCTGGAGGCAAGCTAAAACATTGTCAAAGTTGCTTCTCAGGGTGTTAGCAAGGAAAAATCAACTAATAAGGGCAAGAGATACAGGAGAAATATCAAGTCTATGGCTAAAAAGATTGATATCTGGATTGGATGCTGAAGAAGAGATTAATACTCAAGGTCAGAGAAGCGGATTTAATACTGGTTTTTGAAGAAGTTAGTACTTGGTAGTACTAAAGTTGATTCTTGTTACTGCTAGTGGAAAGGGTCCAAAGGGAAGGAAAGGCTCCAATGGTTGAAGAGGATATCCAGGCTACTCACAAAACTAAAGAACAAATAAGACAAGAGGAAGCTGGATTGGAAGAGGCTATAAAGTTGCAAGCTTAATTGGATGAAGAAGTTGCAAAGCAGATTCATTTAGATAAAATGATAGCTAAAAGAATGGCAAAAGAGGAAGCTTTAACAGAACAACAAAAGAAAAGAAAAGCTCAGGTTCAATTTGAAGCATAATTTTATACTGAACAAGACTGGGATGCTATTAAAGCCAAGCTAGAAGAAAATGTAGAGTTGACAAAAGATGTGTTGGGAAAGGATTTGCTTGAACAAGATTTTGCAAAAAGAATGGTAGATATGGTGAATCAAAGAAAGAAACACTTTGCAGAGGAAAGAGCTACGGCAAAAGAAAACAAACCATGACTCAGTCAGTTAAGAATCTATATGGTCAAAACAACTTAAGATCAAGAGCTAGAAGCTTTCTCAGTTAAAGAAATTGAAGTTTGAAGAGATTAAAGAAGAGTTTGATAAGTTAGTTCAGCATATTGATACTTTTGTTCCTATAAATCTTAAAGCTACAAAGGCAAAATTGAAAAGATATTGAGAAGAGCTTCAGACAAAGGGACTCAAGAAACAAAGATTGATGAAGTAAAGATGTTCCAGTTATAGGAGAAAAAGTTGCTGAAGTAAAGGAAGAAGAGCAAGTAAAAAGAACAGGAAAAAGAAAGAAGCAAAAGGCCAGAAAAGGTATAAATGTTAACAAGAGTGCACAAGAAGATTCAGAAACTAATAAAGAGGAATCAGTAGAAGCGTATGAAACCTACTCCTTTGAACTACAAAATCTAATATGTGTAAATTGGAAGATTATTTCAGCAAGTACAAAGAAGTATTTATCAGATAATGAGAGCAAATAGAGCTGATATAGTCTACATGAGCTTTGGAGCTATGGTTAAAGACTTCACAAGAGAGGATCTTATAGAGTTGTATAGGTTGGTAATGCAGAAGTATTGAACAAATAGGCCTGAAGATGCTTATGACAGAGTGCTTTGGAGTGATCTCAGGACTATGTTTTGATCCACCTCTCAATGAAGATGCTATTTTGGAGCTTACCACAATAACAAAAGATGGTTAGTTTAGAGGTATTATGATCATGTAAAGTACATTGTTCTAACTTTTGGAGGCAAGCACTATATATATGTAAGCGATAGAAAATAAGTCCATTGTCGAAAATAACTTTGCCAAGTGATGCTGAAAATGAAGCTTCTAGATGGAAAAATGAATGAAGTTTGTTATAAACTTTTGAAGATGATTGAGAAGCAAGCTGGGATTAGAAAGTTGATTGACGTTATCAATGAAGCAGTGGGCATATTTTTTGGAAACTGAGGACTATTATGGAAGTGAGAATGGGTTTGGGTTTTGGCCTAACCACCACACAACAAATGGTTATTAGTTCACCATGCTTAATAGGCATAAGGACTGGCCAGTCCAAAGCAAACAACTTTGGTAAAGACTTCTCAAATCCGTTTATGGTTGTCAATTTACCAAAAACTATTTGGTAATCAATGCACCATAGTATTGCACTAAAGCATTGGCTACTCCAGAGCAAACGGCTACTGGTAAAAAGAATTCAAATCCGTTAATAGCTAATAGTTTGCTAAAAACCAATAAAAGTTATCAATGCACCTGTACTACAATGTGAAGCATATGACTAGCTCCATACAAACGGCACAGGTAAAGACATATCAAATCAGTTGATGGCTTAAGTTTGCCACAAAACATAAAGCCAACTTAGTTGGATGTTGTTGTATAGCTGTGAAGAGAAGACAAAGACTAAAAGACAAAGTATGATCTGGTTTTTCAAAGAACATCAAACAGATCATCACTCAAGAGAAGCTAAGGACTTGAAGACATGCTTGGATAAAATTCTCAAAAGCCCAAACTAAAGACAACTAAAGAAACTTGAAGTTAACAAGTGAAGTTCAAGTTTAGGGGAGGATTGTTAGGAATTTTGTATAACAGATATAATTCTGTTAGTATTATAGTTAGTTCTGCTAGTGTAATAGTTAGTACTGGTAGAAGGTTTATCATAGTTAGTACTGGCAGTATTAAATAGTTAATACTGTTTATGTAATAGTTAAGTCTGCTTACGCAGAAATTAGTTAGAGTTAAAGATATGCATGAGATATCTTAGGAAAAGATATGCATTATCTTTATACGCGTTTTGTAAAGCCCATTAGGGTTACCTTACTCTATAAAAGGAACCCAAGGCATAGTTAGTAGATATAGTTCTACAGAAGATCATAGAGATCGAATAGTAATCATAGTTTGTAATCTGTAACTTAGGCAGATTCAAAGTTCAATATAAAAGTGTTTTGATTGTGTTCTTCTTTACATTGTTGATTAAATTCCGCGTAATCAATAGTGGTTAATCATTGTTTCATCATTGTTACTTTAGATTTATCTAAGGCAACAAACCCTTTACAAGCTAAAGGTTAAGATCCATTAAGCAAAGGGATCCTACACACTTGTTTTCTTTTCCCTTTATTTGTTTATACAGGTACTTTTAAGAATATTAGAGACAATGTTAAACTTAAGTGTAGGGGAAAATAAGCCTTAGAAACTATTCCTTCAATTTCCATTTGCTTGTTCCTTAAAATGATGGGTAATATATCGAAATATATCATAGACGGTAATCTTAACCCAAATTTAAATTTTTTTATGACACATACCGACAAAAAGTAAGTATTAATCGCGTCTCATGGATTAGGAATTTATAAGACCACACAAAAAACCCTTAGAATTCTACCCCAAAAATGTGAGGTTTGCCTTTAGATCTATAGGAATTCAGGTATCCATTTTTAATACCCAAGATAATTTTACCTTTAGCTTGTTCGAGTTAAGGTTCGAATGCAATTGTATGTGTTTATTCTGTCGTTACAGGTGTGTATGTATGATTTTGTCACCTTTTCTTGAGCATTAGTATCGGTTTTAAAATATATAAGTGTACCGGTAGTGTATTAAATTCTAGAACTTTGTTTTGTGATGCAAATGGCATCCCGAGACCGATATGAGAATTGGGACTTGCTAAAAATATAATAGGCACTAGGAATTAACCTATGTTTTAAACAGTAAATTGTTATGATGGTCACCTCGATCGTATAACTATCCCACACCCTTGCTATGCACTCATTTTTAGTGCAGGATACTCCTAGTACACCCCTTTGAGCCTATCCTTTTTACGGTTCTCATAATTTTTTGGTTAATCCGGACTATTAATGAAGAGCATTGTTAACCCTTAAACCAATTGTTACACCCAAATTGCCTTAGCCTACCTTGTATGTACTCGCTTTTAGTACATTATTGTTTTTAACCCAAGTTTTGATATTTGAGTACATACACGTTTGCTAAGACTTCTTTGTAAATACAATTTTGGGACGATTAAGATTCATGGTAGTATTTATTTCGCGGAAGAATGAGGAAGAAAAGTTAAGTCAATACCCCCATATGTTTGTCAAATGATATCCATGTTGTGTTGATCCACCTCAATTCGGGCCATTAGTTAGATTGTAATTATGAGTTCTAAAACTCAAGTGTAGATGTGCATCTATAAGCCCTAAGTGATGTATTATGTGTTCAAAAAAAGAGAAAAGAAAAAAAAAAGAGATTGGTATAGAGTTTTATAGAGTTTGTATATCTTTGTCTCAGTCTTTGGTTTAGCAACCCAATCAGCGTGTATTCTTATAAATAATTAGCTACCCTTTCACCCCCAAATTTACCAAAAAGCCAACCCCAAATATATCCTATCCATTTCCGTTTCCATTAATGTTATCTTACACCTATACCCCACAACCCTTAAAATACCTCTTTGATAGTAATGACTAGTACTTGTGCCTAGTGGTGGAGGTTTGATCCTTTACCAAGCCTATGGTAATTAATATTCAATACAGAATGGTGTTACTTTCCTGTTTCCCACATATTGTTATAATTCCATTATACACCCAAAACAGCGAGAATCCAAACACTTATTGTGAGGTGCTAGTGTATAATTTTTGTATTTCTAGTTACAAGGTCTAATTGGTTGTGCCATGAATAGCTTTAAAGAGTAGGTTAAATTCCCCCGATATTGCTATTGTCTAGGTTGAAAAGCTCATTTGCTTGGGGACAAGCAAATCCCAAGTGTAGAGGTATTTGATGAGGTGAAATTTTATACACATTTTCGGGGTCATTTAACCTTTATAATCATGCAAAAATGCTTAAATTATATGCTTAATCATTTTTTTTGCATTTTTAGCATTTAGAAGACATTTAAAGGAAATACACGTGACTTGGGCTCAATTTGGGAAGAAAAGGGACAAGATTGCAACTTTACACGAAGAGGCTTGAATAATTTCTTACAGACTGTGGAGACGGCGTCAGGATTTCTAGTGACGCCATTTGAATTTGCAAGTGATGACGTCAGAACTCTTGCGACGGCGTCAAAACGTAGCCGACCTAAAGAAACCCTAAAAGATTTGGGGTCACGAGATAAAGAAGACCATTCCACTTACACGCGAAGTATCAGATATTGTTTTGATCATAACTCCTTAATACGAACTCGAATTCTGACGATTCAATAGCCCATGCGATTGCAGCGAGAAAATATACAACTTGAAGAAAAATGATGTCGCGACAAACGCGGGATTTTTTGGGGGGTGGTGGACGGGGGCGTTGAAAATGTCGAGCGCGTAGGGGGGGGGGGGGGGGGGGGGGGGGGGTTTGGCTTATATATACAGCCTCTCATTTTTTGTAAGCCCCCAACCCTAAGTCTAATTCTAGGGTTTGGGTAGGTGTTTTTCCAGCAACTAAGAAGACCTAATTCAATCCATAAACATCTTGTTTAAGTATGCTTGGCTAATTCATTTAGTATTTATTAAGAAATGCATGAAACTTGTTTTAGTTGATTAGATCTTTTTGTTTGCGTGACAGATTCAATTAGTATATTTGATTATAGTTTATAATTCTTATTTCCTATTGCTTCTTGTGATAGATGTGTGCGTTAGGCTCTAGAAAACTAGCCATAAGATATTAAATTGGCATAAACGTCTAGGGAAACGTGAGTATGTAGAAAGGATACCATCGGTAACAGTCTTCTACCTTACCCCTAATATGATTGATCTCTCTTAAGTGTTTTTAATGTATGTTAATATACTCTTAGAGGCCTTGTAATAGTCTTCATACTACCTTACTTGTGTGTTGCCCTAGCAGAATATTATGTAGACGGCGTTTTCGTGTAATTCGCTAATACCTTAGGAAATACTTACACATTACATCGCAAATGTGATAAAGCAATATGTAGAATTGGATAGCTAGCAAGGATTAGTGCATCCCAGGTGAATACGCTTTGTTGTATAATTGTTTTCTAGTTTATTTTATTTATTGCAATTAGAGCAGTCATTAGCTAAATCAAAACCCCTTTAATTTTACTTGCTTTCATAAAACATAAAAATACAAAAAAATAATATTCTTTCAACCCTTAGACCTTAGTGAACATTTGATCCGGCCTTCACAGTGCTATTTCCCTAAAGAACGATAACAACCCTCGAGTCTTGCCTATACTACACTGCAACGGTTAGGTACTTTGCCTAAGGGATTGTAAAACTTCATGTGAAGTCTTTACGACCACCGCATCAGAGTATTTGACTACCTTGAACTTCTCCGATTTGTATGTTGGCGGGTTCATGTAAGGGATTCCAAGTAGCTTGCATCTTCTTCCTTGGATATTCTTCTTCTTCAGTTGAACGTAGTAAGGAGGGTCTTTTTGAATCGAATAGTCTTCTAATTCATCGATGTCATCATCGTCATCCTTCATAAGCTCGTGTTCATCAAACTATCCTTGTTTTGCTTGACCTGCGTTATGATCCGTAATTATTTGACAAACATTATTTTAAGTGTTTTGATTAGAAGAGACATCGGTTTTAATGTAAGTAGTATGCTCATAATCATTCCATTCGTCAATGGGCGAATAATGGCTCCAAGCGTCATCACTTGATTCTTCCTCCTCATTAATTGATTTCTCTAAGATAGCTTTATTAATCAAGGGTTTCTTCAAATCACTATCTTTTAACGGATCATACCACTCAAAATCTTGATAGCGAATTGAGTTGCCTTATCGAATCAATCTAGGTAAGTCCCCCGTGTTGCAATACCCATCCTCCTTCCAATTGCAAGTAGGGCATTCTACATGTCCACTCTTGAAATGAAATGGTTTGCAAACATGATCAATATCATCAGTAGGCTATTTACAAGGTCCATAATCCACCCATGGTCTATTAGCAACCCATGGTATATCTTTATCCCATCCATACATCCATGCATTTTTATATTCATCGTAAGTCTTAAATCCAAGTATATCATTGGTGAGCACATCAACATCAATTTGAAAAGGATAATTGAATTCATCAAATGCCTTGCATAGAGGTGTTTTGAATTGAAATATGTCGGTTTCAATCCTGAAGATTTCAGCAATCTCATTTTCTTCAATCAAGCTCCCATCTTCAGGGTCAGTAAACTCATCATCGGTTACTCTCTCTTCATCATCTCCTCTTCTCCAATAATCCTATAAAGCATTCTTAGTGTATCGAACCATCGTCTTATGGTTCCTAAATTTCGACAGCTAACCAATTTTTGAACTCAATGTTAGTAGGATCCCACTCAACTTTGGTGTAAGCTCCATTTTCTTTTATCTTTTTGCCAGTACGAGAAGGTGGATAGAATTTTCCAAAAAACAAATTCTGTCAGATCAACCCAAGTAGTAATCTAACCAATAGATTCATCCTTTAACCATTTACTTGCAGCCCCAGTAAGTGAAATAGGGAAAACACTAAGCCTAAGTCGATCATGAGTTACATTGGGTACATTGAGTGAATCAACTACCTTAAGAAATTTTTCAATGTGTTCGACTGCGTCTTCTCCATTTGTTCCACTTAAAGCATTATTACTCAATTTTAAGAGAGATCGACCCTTCAGTTCAATCCTACCCTTCTCATTAATCCCCGAGTCATAGTCCTTTCCAATTATAGTCATGTATTCCTCCATAGTTGGTTCCCTTATTGTTTTTACAACTTCTTCTTCAAACTAATCTTCGAGATCAGAACATAAATTGAATTCCAGTAAACTCGAATAGTTAAGACCGTGTCTTGAAAACCCTCTTGCTGAATCGTAATACCATTCGGTTTCTTCGTAAGGTGTAAAGAGCTCTTTGGTTGAACTCCTAGTCATGCACTACCTGAAACAGAGGAGAAACAATCAGTAGGATAGGCTCGAAAGAGAGAAAATACAAAAAAATAAAAACGAGAATAGAATACGAAAATTAAACTCTGTTGTTGTATCAGATGATCGATATGCCGTATTCAATTGACTGAATACGCCTTATTGATCGCTTGAATATGAATACGTTGTACTGGTTACGAAAGGAGGATACGCCGTATTCAATGGGATGAATATGCCATATCGGTTATTCGACCAGAACAGTCACAGAAAAGAAAAGCAATGTAGAAAAACACAAATATTCAACATTATACAATGCAAACAAATCTACTGACATAAGAAATTAAAATACAGATTTATACAATAAATTACACAAAACTAAAAATACTAATAAACAAGAATTAAACAAACTCACTCTTCGGCAACGGCACCAAAAACTTGATGTTATTGTCATTGTACGTAGGTAATTTATTGTTTAAGTTTTACTATTTATATTTTGCCGACTTTACCTATTAAAAAAATACCAACGGGCAGTGTTAACCATAAAGATTCAAACCAAGAACAATGATCTGAAGGTCAGGGAGAATAAAATAAGAACTTAGCCATATTATTAAGAATGAGAGAAAAAGGGAAGATGTGTGTGTGTTTCTAGGGAGAGAATGGAAAGCACACACACACACACTATAAGATAAAAATGATTATCCTCACCCTTCTATGGAAGTATATGAGGGGTATTTATAGCCAAGACACTATCTAACTTATACAAATGTCATAACTAGTCCCTGTGTGTCTTGCCTTTAGTAAACTATTATAATTCTGTATAAGTCGACATATTTTAAGACTAAAAATCTTCCCCCAATATGTGGACTTACGGAATTACTTACAATGTTCCTAACAGGTAAAAATAACAACGTAATTTAGTCTTCCAAAGCGCTTCCATAGCTGAAGATGTCTTCTGAGTTCTCCTTGTCTTGAAACTTGTACTCCAACTTGGATCTTCATTGTCTTTACTTGTACAGGAACCAATGTAGTATGCATGAACTGGATTAACTCCCCCCAATCCATGCAGCATGTCTTGAAAAGCTTTCTTTATAGACTCCTTTTTGGCGAAGTTTCTGAATCAGCTTCCCCTCAAACCAACATCCCTATCTTAAGCAGATTCTGAAACTTTGATGTAGCATGAATAATCTTCTACTTGTCATTGACGTGCACAGTGGAAATTTATAGAAGTCAAACCATACCAAATACTCCTGCTTCTTGTCATTAATGCTTGGTGAATATTTGTTTGGGGTGCATGCGAGAAATCAGCAACAATTCTTCTCACGTATGCAGAATACTTCATAAACCATATACTAAGTAAAGTAGTCTACACTACTTCCCCCTGGAAGTTGACACGGTAACATCAAAGTCAACTAAGTCCCGGATGTACACATTTGTTGTTGAGAGAAAAGAGAGAAAAGCACACACACACACTTTTACAAAAGTGAGCTTCACCCCTCCATGGAAGTATAGAGGGGGTATTTATAGTTCTAGTGACACAGAACTCTCGGAAGCATCATTGTCGTGTTCGCACATATACTCGAGAAGTTCTTGTCTTAAGCACAAATCTTGAAATCCAAACAAAGCATTACCCTCTTGTCTTCAGAAACCATAGAGGAGATGAAGCAAGAATCAAGAAAACTTGGTATAATCAAGGTCTTGTATATGAATGCCGTTGAAGAACTTTGAGAAATTTGCTTAGACTGTGAAGTACCTTTGTCTTGGAATCTCGTAAGAATTGCTGATTACATCTCAACCTTTAAATTCTCTGGCTAACTTTACCAACCTCGAATTCTGTCGGCTATTGTTCTGATCACTTGGTGAAGTAAACCCAATATACCAAACTTGAAAATGAAGTGAAATCCCCCAAATTTGTTACTTAAGCTTGCACTGTTGTTGATTGAAGAACGGTGCAAGATTAAATCTATAAGTACTCTATACCTCACCGGAAAAGTATAAGAAGTACAACACCTCTTGAAATTATCCACATCGACTTCTGCGTGTGACACTGAGTACTACAACGTAACTCCTTTAAGTGATAGTTAACCAGGTCTGCAACCAACCACCCCTAACTGCTGGTAACTAGATAATTCAAGTCTAAATCATAAGCTATATACGTTCAAGCAAGTCATCAATCGATAGATTGGGTTTGAAGAAAAGGGGTAGCAAATAGAAGGAAGTCTCGATAATGAAATAAGTAGACGCCTTCGTGAAATCCAACTCCAAGCTCAAATAAGGGATAACAAATCAACTTTGTGATCACTTATCATCGTAATCTAAATCTCTAGCCGTTTGTCATTTATTGAATCTTTTCAGAATCGTTTTAGTGTTATGTATCATGTTTGTTGTTTGTTTTTCGTGAATGTCGTTGAACTAAGACAAATGGTATTTTGAATTGTCGTTAACGAATCTACATTTGTCTAGTCAACTTGTCGTGATGCATTTAATTACCCGGCTTAATCCAATAATTACAATCACCATAACTATGTAAGTTTTTGGATTATACATCAATCAAGTCAGCCCATCACCATATCCAATAATCATTCTGGCCCATTTTGACTTTTAACCGAAAATCCAGCCCATGTACAAATCCTTGTTATTATTGTACATAAATCTTGGCCCATTTGAAATTATAACCCGGTCCAAAACCAAGTATAATAACCTAGCCCAAACAGAGATATATATTGCCAAACTACCCTAATTTTGTGATAACCCTAGTCACAATTAACATTTTTTCCACCCCCATTCTTTTTCTGCAGTAACATTTCACCAAACGAATCTCCCTTATCACTCCATTCTGAATAATCAAAGAAACATAATGCATCATCTCATATATCACAAAATCAAGACAGAGAAAAGATATCTCTTCCTTATACCTTCGTTATCTCCAACAAATCCACCACAATCATTTGTAAATCGTGTACTTAAACAGGAAGATAAAAGCTTCAAGATCCATAAAAGGGTATCGGGTAGGTGATTTGTCTTTTGATTCAATCGAAACAAGGAATGGGTATGACATAATTGTTATAAATCCATCTTTTAATTTCAAATATCAAATGAGCTAAGCTCAACACAAATCTATGATGAATCTTTTCTTGTTTTGATCTTAAAAGGTCATAGTGTTTGGAGCACAACACGAACAACAAGAATAAAATCTGAGATCATTTTACTCATTTAAATAGTTTCAAGTCTTGTTGGTGTATGGAGATGGAGTGGAGATAGTGATTGTGACGAAGAGAATAGGTAGATTGAGTTGGATTTGATGTTATATTTGTGACGAGGGTTTTAGGTATAGAAATGGATTTGATGAAGTTTGATGTTGTTGTTGTGGTGAAACATGAGTCTGTCGAGTATACTTCATCCATTTCTTATCTTTTTTTTCTTGTTGACGCAGACATCGGTTGAGTTACACCGAGTCAACTCGGTAATTACCGAGTTTAACTCGGTTTGGTTTGTGGTACTATCAAATTGCCACCAAGAAACTTATAAAAAATAAGCTTGAAAATATTATTTTAAGCATAAAAAAATAGATCTGAAACCATAGAGACCAAAAGATTAACAACAGCAATAAATTAATTCCGTGGTTGATTCTTAAGAGAAGAAGAACACTTAATTCACGGAAAAGAACCTGTTATGAATAGTACCGAGTATGAACAGTATAGGCGAGGTTTTTATGGAGATATGTATGGCGAGCGGAGCTGTTGTGTAATAGTGTAGGAGGGCCGGAGGCTGGGGGTTAGATGGAGCAGTAGGCGAACGTGATTACATGCTGGACAGAAGACTATCTTGGGTGTGATGTAACGCATGACACGAGCACGCGCGGAGAATGAACAATACCCTCCTGCATCTCTGATTTCTAATTTTAGAAAATAATGACATAGAAAACAAGGAATTAAAAACTAAGCTGAGGTATGGTAAAAGAAAAATATGTAGCCATTTATTAGAAATTAAGTTAAAAGATGTGGAAGATGTTGTGAGCTAACAGAAGAACACACACACACACACTTTTTTAAAGGGACCACGTCACCCCTCCATTGAAGTGCATAGGAGGGGTATTTTGATAGTTCAGTGACACACAACTATCGTACGTGGCATGATGACATACCGCTCCATATAGTGTCACGCTTATAAGATAGTGCGTAGGATGGTAGATTCTTGTTTGTCACCATATTTTAAGGCTAGGACATTCATCGCCCCAATATGTGTCACATAGCGGGAAAGTTACTGTACAATGTTCCTAGACAAGGTACAAATACAATTAATAAAGTCTGCCAAACCATCCAAGAAGGCTGAAAGTAGTCTTTTTAAGTTCTCCTTCCTTGGAAACGTTATTCAAGCTTGATCGTTCAGTGTCTTTACTTTTCTTTGAACCGATTGTAGTTAGGGTGCATGAGTTGGATTAACTTTCTCGTGCCAGAGTGTCATGCAGCATGTCTTGAATAGCGTTCATCATAGACGCCTTTTTGCGAAGTTTGCTGAATTCAGCTTCCCCCAAGAGCAACATCCCTATCTTAAGCAATTTCTAAACTTTAATGTAGGCCATGGAACAATCCCCCCCCTGTTCCCCCCCCTTACCTTGTCATTGAATGGTGCCACATCGGAAATTTGTAAAGTCAACAACACCAATACTCCTGCTTCTTTCATTAGGGCTTGTTGAATATTCGTGTCGGGAGGGTGCAGCGAGAAATCAGCAACAATTCTTCTCACTTATGCAGAAGACTTCATAAGACCATACTAGATAAAGTAGTCTAGCGTCAGTGCGACTTCCCCCTTTGGGATGACACTGGAAGCGGGGGGTAACATCAAAGTCAACTAAGTCCCTATTGTTCACATTTCCCCAAAGGGTTGCGACGACCTCGAAGCATCATTATCGTTTGCGCAGACAAATTGCTCAGAAGTTCTTGTCTTGAAGCACAAATCTGAAATCCAAGACAAAGCATTACCCTCTTGTCTTCAGAAACCATAAAAAGATGAGAGCATAGAAATCAAGAAAAGCTTGTATAGAAACAAGGTCTTGTATTATGAAGCTTGAAGAAACTTTGAGAAATTTGCTTTAGACAGTGAAGTACCTTTGTCTTGGAAGCTCGTAAGAATTGCTGATTACATCCAGACCTTTAAATTCTCTGGCTAACTTTACAACCCGAAATTCTGTCGCTATTGTTCTGATCACTTGTAAGTAAATCCCGATATACCAAAACTTGGAAAAGAAGTGAATTCCCATATTTGTTACTTAACTTGCACGTTTTGATTGAAGAACGATGCAAGAGTAAATTTATAAGTACTCTATACCCCACCGAAAATATAAGGAGCGAGCGAGGAGGCGCGGCCGCGCGCGTGCTTGAAATTAGAGCCATACATCGACGAGCTGCGTGTGACATAGGTGGACTGAGTACTAACAACTAACTCCTTTATGTGATATTAACCAGGTCTGCAACCAACCACCCCTAACTGCTTTTAACTAGATAATTCAAGTCTCAATCATAAGCTATATACGTTCAAGAAAGTCATCAATCGTAAGATTAGGTTTGAAGAAAAGGGTACAAATAGGATGGAATCTCGATAATGGATATAAGGTAGACGCCTTACGTGAAATCCAACTCCAAGCTCAATAAGGGATAACAAATCTATTTGGGGGGCAGCACTTATCATCGCAATCGATCACTATCTGAACCAGTATTAGTACATTGAGGTGTTTATGGTGGAAGAGGTAAGTAAGCGAGTATTCAGGAAATGCTGAGTTATGTGTGTTTTAAATGGTGAGTTTTCTTGGAGAGTCAGGGTTGTTGGTTTTGTTTTGGGTTATGGTGGTGGTTGTTCATGTATATATGAGCTACGAAGGGAACTAAGAAAATGATTTTGATTTGTCGTTACCGAATCAGAGGCGCGTGTTGTGGTCCTAGGTCAATACTTGTAGCGTGGTAGCAGTGTTAAGTACCCGGCTTAATCCAATAATTACAAAGCACCGTAACTATGGTAGGTTTTGGATGATAGCATCAATCAAGCACCCATCACCATAGCCAATAATCATTCTGGCCCATTTTGACTTTTAACCGAAAATCCAGCCCATGTATAAATCCTTGTTATTATTGTACATAAATCTTGGCCCATTTGAAAATATTACCCGGTCTAAAACCAACTATAATAATCTAGCCCAGGACGAGCGGGAGGGCGATAAATTTGCCAACTAACCCTAATTTTTGTGTATATCCCTAGTCGAATTAACATTTTGGTGCCTACCCCTATTCTTTTTCTGCAGTAACATTTCACCAAACGAATCTCCCTTATCACTCCATTCTGAATAATCAAAGAAACATAATGCATCATCTCATATATCACAAAATCAAGACAGAGAAAAGATATCTCTTCCTTATACCTTCGTTATCTCCAACAAATCCACCACAATCATTTGTAAATCGTGTACTTAAACAGGAAGATAAAAGCTTCAAGATCCACAAAAGGGTCTCGGGTAGGTGATTTGTCTTTTGATTCAATCGAAACAAGGAATGGGTATGACATAAATGTTATAAATCCATCTTTTAATTTCAAATATCAAATGAGCTAAGCTCAACACAAATCTATGATGAATCTTTTCTTGTTTTGATCTTAAAAGGTCATAGTGTTTGGAGCACAACACGAACAACAAGAATAAAATCTGAGATCATTTTACTAATTTAAATAGTTTCGAGTCTTGTTGGTGTATGGAGATGGAGTGGAGATAGTGATTGTGACGAAGAGAATAGGTAGATTGAGTTGGATTTGATGTTATATTTGTGACGAGGGTTTTAGGTATAGAAATGGATTTGATGAAGTTTGATGTTGTTGTTGTGGTGAAACATGAGTCTGTCGAGTATACTTCATCATTTCTTATCTTTTTCTTTGTTGACCAGACTCGGTTGAGTTACACCGGGTCAACTCGGTAATTACCGAGTTTAACTCGGTTTGGTTTGTGGTACTATCAAATTGCCACCAAGAAACTTATAAAAAATAAGCTTGAAAATATTCTTTTAAGCATAAAAAAACAGATCTGAACCAGTATGAGACAAAAGTTATAACAACAGCAATAAATCAATTCCGTGGTTGATTCTTAGGAGAAGAAGAACACTTAATCCATGAAAAAGAACCTGTTATGAATGTTACCGAGTATGAACAGTGCCGAGTTTGAATAGTAACCGAGTTTGAATAGTACCGAGTTTAAACAGTGACCGAGTATGAACAGTAACATGAACAGTACCGAGTTTGAACAGTGACAACAAACAAATGATACAATACACTCCTGCAGCTCTTATGCCAATTGTAGAAAATAAATGACATAGAAGAACAAGGAATTAAAACTAATCTGGAGGTATGGTAAAATGAAAAAGATGTAAAGCCATTTTATTAGAAATAAAGGTTAAAGAGATGGGAAGATGTGTGTGCTAGAGAGAGAACACATACACACGCTTTTTCAAAAGTGAACTTCACCCCTCCATGGAAGTATGGAGGGGGTATTTATAGTCCTAGTGACACACAACTATCGTAGCTTGTCATTATTAGTCCCTATGTGTCACGCTATAAATAAACTAATGTAATTCCGTGTTTGTTACCATATTTTAAGGCTAACAAAACTTGTTACACTCTATTTTGTTTCGATTGATACAGAAAAACTAAAACAATACCTACCCGAGACCATATAAGATCTTGAAGCCTAAAGAGTCAAATCAAATGGGTTCGTGTGTTCTTCTTTGCCGATTGTCTTGAAACAAAAAGAATAAAATATTTATCTTTGTGATGTGTTTCATTTATTGTTAAGATAAATCAAGAGGTTTGAGATACGATATGAGATGGTGGCGTGTATATTTTTGTACGGTATGACAAATATTAGGAGAAGAAGTAGTCTGTGTACATGTCGTGGATTGAGTGAGATCTGGTTGAAGCGAAGAGAAAAAGAAAAGGGAGGCGTGTATTTTATTTTGTGATAGTATAATTAGGTTACAAATAACCTAATTTAAGGGAAAAGTCATACTTATATCTCTACAAGTTAGTAGGAGTATCATATTGGGCTGAAGTCATCCGAGTATTTGTTTAATTAGGTATGGGCCACACTTAGTTGTGCTTAAAACAAAGTCTGTCTAAAACTTTGTACAAAAATGTTTGCTAAATTTTAATTGTAGTGAGATACAAGTTGTGGGCTGATTTAATTAAATGGTAAAATGTGGTTTATGGGTGCATTTGAGGCTTAAAATGTGACAAAGTGACTAAATTTTTAGTTACGAGACCGGGATCGATATTTATAAAGAATCATTAGAACATAAATTTTAATGGCTAGATTTGATGTGAATTTTTCTAAGTGACTACGAAGTTGATTGGGTATCACTTATTTGAGATTGAAGTGGCATTTCACGAAGGCGTGTTATTATTTTATCTTGAAGTCGGGGTGGTCATGACTTTCAATGATAACTTGCTCGTGCTTAAGATTTAAGTTGAAGACTTGGTTTATCTAGTTTCCAGAAGTCGAGGTGGATGGTTTAAGACCTGGTTAACTATCACTTAAAGGAGTTACGTTGTAGTACTCAGTGTCACACGCTGAAGACGTTGTGGATAATCGCAAGAGGTGATGAAAGTCTCATACTTTGAGGGGGTATTGAGTACTAAGAGATTTGCTTGGAGCACAAATTCTCTACACCGTTCTTCCAACATTAGTGCAAGCTTAAGTCACAAGAACAAGGAATTCTACTTCAGTTTCAAGTTTGGTATATTAGGTTTACTTCATCAGTGGTCACTTCAAATAGCCTACAAAGGGGTTCGGTAATGATAGTCAAAGAGAGTTTATGAGTAGAGATTTTATCAGCAGTTGATTCTCACGGGTTACATTTGGGCTAATTTTATTCTTCTCACAAGATTTCAAGTATATGTGCGTACAATGTTTTGCTGATTCTGAGGTATCAAAACCAGCAAGGGGGAAGGAGACATACATCTGAACGCATAATGAGTACACGTAACGAACTTCATGTCTTTTTCTGAATTTAGACCATTCCGGGAAGACAAATGTCATAACCACAGAGAAAATCCGTGTTTTAACTCGTGGTTTTTGGTGTATTATTCCAACTACATGGGGGAAGAGATGTAAGAAATAGTTTATGATGATAAAAGAGGTACACAATGGTATGATGATTCCTCCAGATAGTCAGTATCTTGCAAGAAGAAATGAGTTCATCCGGGACTTAGTTAACTTTGGTGTTTTCATTTCAACTACTTGGAGGGTTTAATTATCTACATCCGGGACTTAGTTAACCTTCGGTGTTACAAAAATATCATCATTATCCTGAAGGAAGGAATGCGCACGTCCGGGACTTAATTGACTTTGATGCTACGATTTTGACTTCACAAATGGGATAGAGTGTGTACTTTGGGTTTTTGGGCTTCATATAATGAGACTGGTAACATCTCTTCAACTACATGGGGGAAGAGATCTCTTGATACTTTTGGTATGCATTACTTGAACTTCCAGCGTGGAAGAAATGTGAGAAGAATTATTCAAGCGTGAGAAGATACGTTGCTGATCTATTTGATGATTCCCCAAACAGTTAATCACTAAGCTTATTATCAAAGGAGCAATATTTGATGTGGTTTGCTACTAATTCCGCTGTGCACTTAATTATTCTAATCTTGAAAGAAAGCTTTGAAACTGCTCAAGAGAGGATTGCTTATTTGGGGGGGGGGAAGCTTTGAAAGCTTCTAAATAAAGAATGTGTGGCTTGAATTAGGGGGAAGCTAATTCAGAATCTTCTCCTTAATCAGAAGTGTATGGGTTACTTAGTTCGTTCCTATTACAGTATTTCTCCTACAAGGTACTACAAAGATGATTCGTGTTGGAGTGTAGACTTGAAGTTAAAGGCCACAGAAGACATCATCAGCATTGGAAGTTTCTTGGAAGCTCTTGTTCTTAATCATTATGTACTTGTTAGAAAAATATTGTAAGTAATTCCGTATATCGTCCCATAGGGGAAGATTGTTAGGATTTCGTTTTATGTGACGACATTACGGAATTACCATAGTTTAACATACCACCATACGTAGGGACTAAAGTGGCCAACTTAGTAAACTTATGTATTAGATGGTGGTATATATACCCCTCTATTGCTTCCATGAAGGGGTGAGACTCTTGTAAACCTATGCTAGGACAATAATGAACTATCATAAACCTATGCTAGCATGCAACCAAAATCAAATCAACATATCCACATACTTAATTTCACATTCGAGCTTAGAATAGCTGGCACTATAAGCAACCAAGCTCACCCAGAATGTACCACACAAACATATCACATTGGGTAGGCGTACCCATCCGATCCCACTGAGTAGGCGTACTCATCCGATCCCAAATCAATATCACAATCTCACTGAGTAGGCGTACTCATCCGATCCCACTAAGTAGGCGTACTCATCCGATCCTAAATAACACATGTATCACATAGTCATATAATAGTCATGTAATGTCCATACGCAAATTTAAAACACATAATCACCGCAACAAAACATTTTTTAAAACATTTGCATCATTTCCATCCCAAGAAAACATAGTAAAATAGGACTATGAAACTCACCTGATGCACAACTACTTCACGAATTCCTTGAAATCAACTAAACATAAATAAAACACGTGTTACACGCGACTAGGCTAAATGCCCAAGACGATGTAACAATCAATTGATGGACTACTAAGTTTATATTATGTTTATATTATGTTTATAAACCCTTTACCATACTTCCCATACCTTACTTATACCCTAATACTCTTAAATCCCTTATTCGAGTTTTCTAGTTTTTTGGCAGAATTTTGTAGTCACTTTATGACCACAAATAAAATACCAAATCATCAAATTGACTTTTCCCCTTTCATTTCCTACCTTTACAATGGGTTATGAACTATTTTGATTTTTTAGAAAAAATAATATTTGGCCTGACTGTTTTATAAAAAAATTTCAACATCACAAAGTACTCAACATTCGGATCTGAACCACACCAAAAAGATGAGTTTTTTAAAAACTTAGACAATGATTTAGGACTTGTGCTTGGATTGGGAAGTTAATAGACACATAAAATATGACCTCTGATTTTTCCCAATCCTTGAATCAACTTTTAAGTAGGGGTTTTACTCCCCGAAATCAGACCCAAATCTGACCCGAATTTACTGTTTCGACAACTTTTCTTGCAAAACTTATTTAACTAACTTCCTGATCTCAAAACCTTTCGGGGCTGGACTTTTTGAAAACTAGACTCTCTGAACTTCAATTTAGGCACAAGATGCATACCAAAACTCGTTTTTATCAATAAGATATCATTCAATCAACATGACCTAAAATTCTGCCAAACCCTAACTTTCAAATTAACGCGTTCTAATCTAAACCGGTTACACCAACATGCTTCAAATCTATTCCCGATCACACCCATATAGTTTCATATCATTAATTTACAGAAAATTTATAAACCCTAATTATCCATCAATTAAAGTTACTAATATAAGAAGATTAAACAAGAACTTAATTGAAAACATACCTAACATTTTCACTCGAACACACACGAATCAACACCTTAATTCTTGAAAAAAAAGATTTTTTTCCTTCTTTGGGGGTTTCGGCCGAACAAAAAAGAAAAGAGAGAAAAAAGTGATTTAGGGTTTTATTTATTTTGTATTTATAATCCTTAGTTTCCTAATTGTATTCAAATTAGTTTTCTTTTTTTCTTTTATAAACGGCCGAATAAACACCCCTTTAATTTAATTTAATTTTATTTATTTATTATTAAATACATATATATCTCTTATTTTATTATTTTTATAAAAACTCTTTATTAATTTTGCAAACCTTTTAAATAAAAACTAGTTTTACACTTACTATTTTTAAATTTCATTTCATAAATTACTTTCCTGATTTAGAAAAACCTACGCTTAATTAACTTAATACTAGACTTAATTCATTCCTAGGAATACATTATATACTCTTTACGCTCATAAAATCAATTATTCACCAAATTACACAATAACACATAAGATCATTCTATCATTTCCATTGTCACAAAATGTGAACGAAATGAAATAGCCACCAAAACCACAACTCAATCACTAACAGATGAACACGCATCACGGATTAATATCAAATACCCATATAAGATCACATAAGTACATAATTATAACACATATAAATACTTTAATCAACTCTAACAGTTTGACTAACCTGATCAAGTCACTGTTGTCACTGGGTGTGTGCTTGGGGTTATAATAAACCCTTGTTATAGCTTAAGGTGATGTTTATGATTTGTGATGATTCTTGTTTAGGAACCAAGAGTTGATGCTGATGGTGATTCTGATTAAATTAGCTTGGATGTGAGATAAGTAAAATGGTATTAATGTGATATTGTATTGAGTTTATCATGTTAAGTGGTATGTGTATGTGAAAGATTATTTAGGGGTTTAGAAGGCCTTGGCTAGTATTCATGGATTAAGATTAGAATAAAACTAGTTTGGCATAACTAGCTAAAGAGGTGGTTAGACTAGTCGTCAAACTAGTAAAGGTATGTGATGCTTGCGTATGTTATAGAAAATGTTGTTAAAGTGCTTATGTAAGTCATAGTATGATTAAGTAAGTTGTATTAGTATTTAGATGTATATGATGCTTATATGGATGAATGATGTATAACAACATGTTATCTTTCATTTTACATACTAAGCGAAAGCTTACGTGTTATATTTGAAATGTTTTGTAGGTTCTTTTAATGAAGGTAATGCTTGGATTAAGGCGTAGAATTAGAAAGAGAGGATTAGAAGGGTAATCGGGTTGAAGGAGTAATGGAACGTGCCTAGTAGCTTAGTATTAGTACCGAGCTCAAATCAAAGTTGAACCCCCAAGTGTCGAGTTAAAGTATTTTGAAAGTATAAAGTGTAATAGTACTCTTGTTATAGTTGTAAAGTATGGTTGTTGAAGTTAAAGTGGGTCAAAGTCATTAGTTATAGATGTGTGTTAAAGTATTTGTAAACGGGTCGAAATAGGGTGTTTGGTAAACCCCGTAAGGTATGTGTTCATGGGTCATTTAGACCATGAATGTTTATGAAAATGAAGTTATACGTTATTTAAATGAGTTCTAGAAGTTTTGGTGTTGTTCGAGTTATAGAAATTGTTTTTCAGAAAGTATACGAATGCAGAAAATTAGTAAAAGTGCAGGTGAGAGACCATACAGCCGTATGGTATATGTGTATACGGTCGTATACTCTAAAATATGATTTTGGCAGAATATGTGAAAGGACCATACGGCCGTATGCTATTTAAGCATACAACGTATGCTCCAAGAGTGACCATACATCCATATGGTACCTTTTCCAGAATTTTGTCGTATCTTGTTTATTTCATATAAACTAAATCGTAAAGAGTTAGAATGTGTGCTTTATACCGTTGGAAAGGTATTTGAGTCTATTTTATGTTAATGATACTTTCAAGAGTCGAATGGTAATGTATTTAGATCAATTTATTAAGGAATGACATAAGGTCATTTTCGGTCATGAGTATGAGCAAAAAGCTTTAATTTTTGGTCAAATTTAGAGTCGGGAATGGGGCATTTGTAACAATCTGCATTTTCACATCATTTTGCGTCAATAAATATTCAACTATTTATTTTAAAATTTTACACATTCACTTTTAATTTTCAACGTTTAGTTAAATCGCGTAAACACAAATCAACAATCAACGTAAACTGACATAAAAAAAAAGTTTACATCAAACAAGTGTTATATTATTTTTACAAAAATAATTTATAACTTTTCACATTTTATTGTTATTCGTTACGTAAAACGTTTACTTTTCGCAATAGAACTACATTTTTGCATGCATGTAAACCATTCTACCTTTCTATACTTCAACAAATACCCACAATTATACTGAATACCTAAAAATTTATAAAATTCTTACCCATTCTTACTTATAAAATCGGCCCCTTTTTTCTACATATAAAATATCTACTAAAACACCTTAGCTTATTATATGATTTAGATTATCCATTGGTTTAGCAAATAAGCAATTGTCTCATGGATATAAGATTCACTTTTGTCTCCCTTCTCTTTTTGATCACTTGACCACGCCAACTCTTACACATTTAGAGTAGTCAATCTGGTTATGTTCCCTTTTAATTTAACAAGTCCTAATCATAGTTTAGTTCCCAGCTTGACTCATATTTAAAACATACAAGCCTCATCTCTTTTTTGAGACCATAAGGAAACCGGCCATCAAAAATGGATAACACAACACATGTGCTTTTTAAAATTATTAAGGTCCCATCAATAGACTTTTTTAGCAAAGGCAAACAAACTCACTTATTCCCTTCAATTGCAAACTTCTAATACATACTACTGACCGGCGTGATGTAATTCCCGTTTAAGGTTATGACAAGAACATGTGACTTCTAAAGTCATTCTTGACTTTCCCTTTTAAAACCTTATTAAGATATCAGTCCCTTTGCACCACACACCAGGTCATATTATAAAACAAAAAAAATAAGGTGTTAATCTTTGCACCTCCGTATTGTCTTTCTCTGAATCTTGAAACCATCACAAACATAAACACCAAACCTCTAAAGTTTTTTAACAAAGATGATTACCCCTCCAATCTCATAAAACCTTAAAACTCTAACCCTAACTCGTTTTCTTTTCTCCTTGGTTCCTGTTTAGACGACAAGCTCAAAAACCATACACCTTCTTTTTCCATTTGTAGTGATTTACACTTGGCAAAAGAAAATAAACATCGTACACATGCACTCTTTTGCCTCCCTCTTGGGCCAGCAACAATCAAGCAACGACAATGAAGATGAAACAGCCTAGAACCCGTCTCATTGGGTTCGTCTTAAACCCACGAAAGAAAACACAAACACAACTTACTTTTTGTTCACTCCCAACCGCAAGTAAAACCACTATGTTTTGTCTTGTTTGGTTCATGAAGATCACTCAGAAACTAGGGTTGTCGTAAACCCTTTTGATAACTTCGTGTCTTATTCATCCAAACCAAACACATCTCTTTTCCTCCTTTCTCTTGGTCACGACCGCAACAACAGACAACAGAGAACAGAAAAAACCCACTTGGTCTCTCTAACTTTGGCTCGCTAGGAAGGAACATAAGAACCAGGGGTTGCACACCTTTGTTTGTCTTAGCATAATTGTTTTATTTCATTCTAGCCTTACGATGCACGCAAACAAGCTCAAGAAAGACTCTCAAGTTATGACATTTAAGCTAGAGTATCGGGGTGGTGATAGAAGCTTGTTTCAACGATGTTCGTACTCGTGCATGTTCGAATTTTTCTTGCTCGCGAGCATGCAAAATGCATGAAACGTTTGTTGAGATCTAAGTTTGTTACCCGAAGTAGTGACTTGTTTAATCATGTTTACTTTACTTAGTGACGTACGATAGTGTTTTATGTTGTAGTTTGGTATTTGATCCCGATGATGTCTTTCACACTTTGTTACTTTCTCCGTCGAGTTTTGTACGACTTTTCCGATGACGTTAAACTTTCATATCCATTTCCACGACAACGTCTAGGTATAACTGTATTCCTTGTATGTCTGGGCACTACTCTTAATATTAATGTTTTCGTAACCATCATGGTTCTTCGTTTTCGTTTCGTTCTTGTTATGAATTTCCTAGCCAGAAGCAAAATTATAGGAAAGGACAAATAAAATATATATATTGTGAGGGGACAAGAAGAAGGTCTAGACATAGTACACATTCATGTGAATGTGTATGAAGCATGTTATCATTTGAAATATTTTGCAAGATAATCCTTGTAGTTTTGTAGTTGTTACCATTTAAACCTTTAAGTTTTATGAATTAGGTATTTTTTTATTTGTTGGATAGTAACTAAGTTGGGAGATTTAATATTTACTAATTCATAAGATATGATGGCCATTTTAGACATCAACATAATTAGTTAGTTTGTTACTTTACATAAGTTATACAATAAAGTGGTCCAGATGAGTTAGTGAATTATAGTAAACTACTACGAATGGCATGTTAATTACTTATCGTAACATTAATTCATTATTAGGTGTCCGAGAATATCATATAGTTATTAATGAGTACTTTACTCATCCTAGATCACGTTCGAGAAAGCATACGTTCAAAGGACCTCATAGGATCGTGATTGTGTTCTTGGTGTATACCTCTTGTATTTACGCGTTTACTTGAGGTGAGTTCATAACCCCACTTTTACTTGTTTTTGACTATTTTAGGGTGAGAAACATGCTCTTTACATTATGAATTTCCAATCGTTATATGCTCTTTTACAACTTGTTTTTCATACTCGGTTTCATATCTTGTTACAACTCGTTTACAAAATCGCTTTTACTATGGACTTAAGTATCTTGATTTACCTTCCCTGTTTATGTGTTGCCTTAGTTTTACATGTAATCACATTCATGTTAACATTATGGATTAAGCCACATTCATTTTAACTTGGGATTATGCCACATTTCATTTAACTTGTGGATTATGCCACATTTATTAAAAGTGGATTATGCCATTTGCATTATTAACTTGTGGGATTAGATGATATGCTACATTCATTAAAAGTGGGATGAGTTCATTATTAACTTGTGTTTCATGAGCTTCGTACAACAATAAATGTTGGGAATTCTGATTTGATGATTACAAAACCTTTATATGCAATTATTTAATTTGAAAAAGAAAGAAGAAATAAAACAAGGACTTAGAAGAGAAGTAAAATAGGTAGCTTAATATGTAAGCTAGGGTTTTCTTGTAACATCCCTCTATTATATAAAGAGGGTAGGCGTCTGTTTTATATATATCCATAGAAACATCGACTGATGAGAGTCGAATAGCAAAGGTGTGTGTGTACACTATAGTTAGTAGATTAGTAAGTCTTTTGTATCCTGATCAAATACAATGAAAGGCTTAATGTTTGGTAGAAAGCCTTGTGTATATTATTGTTCTATTCCGCTATGTTTATTCATATGAACATTAATATTATATCCTAGATGGGTTAGATCATGGATCAACATATGGTATCAGAGCGGGTGGCTCTCGATATCTAGGATCTACAAGGTTTTATGGTGAAGAACGAAGAAGAAACCCTAAAAAGGTTTCTAAGTTCGGATTTTTCTGGGCAGCCATGATAAAACGGTCATAACTCATTCGTTAACCGTTGGATCGTCACGATATTTTAACTGAAGGTTCTACACACATATATCTACAATTTGACTGAAGCGATCGTCAAGATAAGCTTTTGATAAAAAGTTATGCTATGACGAATTTGGCTGCAGAAAAGCTAGGGTTTATGCATGGTTTTGTTCGTGTTTGATTTTCTGTTTTCAGTAATAAAGAAGAATCAAAGACATTAGGGTTTCAGCAAACCCTAAAAACAGAAACTTTAAAGGCTGTTTTCAAAGACCTGGTTTGAAGAAAAGATGATGATGGTGTCGATTATTTATTTAAACAGCAAGATTACAAGAAAGCTTCGTGTTCATCAGAAAAGTGTTGCAAGGGATCGACATCAACATTTATTTAATACAGGTTTAGGGTTTCAATATTACTATGTTCGGTTCATGGACAGAAAGAATGATGCAGCATGTATGGTTTTGAATTAAGTATATCCTGCTCGCTGGTAGAAATTATAAGATGTATTCTCTATATGTGATACTTAAGGATCCAAATTGTTTATGATGCCGTTGATTGTTATTTACTAGCCACGAATGAGCAATAAGAATAAAGGTTAAAACTGCCAAGGATGATGGTTAATACTGGTAGTTTAAACGAGTTTAGATAACTGCCGTATACAATTTAATACCTACTTCTGGATTACGACGAAATCGCAACAGAATCCTGAGACAGTAAAAAGTGGTCACTAATAAAAATGGAGGAAGGAGAATATTGTAATCAGTGACACAAACTATTAGTAAATGGTTTTTTTTGTGACAAATAAAAATGTAGATGCTATGCATTGAAGGAAGGATTTTATATTACATAAAGAGTATACTAACACAAGTGACTATCTAGCAATGTTGGTTAAAAAGGTGGTGTTAAGTATTTATTTCTCATGGTCTGGTGTTCGATTCCCATATATGGCTCAGTGTTTTTTTTTAGCAGGCCAAAAATGGGTTTGCTAACAGTATACCTTTGGGCCAAATGATGGGCTTATCGCATGGAATGGGCTATTACATGGATTAGGGCAGTATGTGTTTGGATGTGGACTAACAATTGGATCAGTATATGGATTTGACTGATTTGGGTTGATCATATACTACAAATGGGCCGAATATTTAGAATTTTATTCATTGGGTTGATTCTTACTATTACTCAAAATGGGCTGAAATTTCTCATATGTAACCCAGAGCCATCGGGATGAATTTGTTATAAGATGAATATTTGGATCAGGATGTAAAAAGAGTTATATAACTCGTATGGTATGGCAACAGTATATGATTAATACTGTTTGTGCACATGGATGTTAATATTGTTCGATTAAAAGGTTAGTACTGCTTTACGTTGTTAGTACTGTTCGAACAAGGGTATATTTGTACTGCCTTTGTTGTCCGATAAATTTTTAATACTGTCAGTATCGTCCGAGAAAAGAAGTTTAATACTGCTAGTTATATTCGATATCGGATGACACACACTTTTTGGTTTATTGGACGTGTTTGGATCTCGAGTAATGATAGCTTATTGTGGAAAGTATTGCGAAGACATTTGATGCAATGGCTTTTTAATCAATTATGTGACAAGGGTACCCTTTTTGTTCGTAGATCGCCAAAGTGAGGCAACGGTACAAATAAGGACTACAAGCAGATCGCCGGATAAGGCAGCAGTCACATGAGAGAGGATGATGTTATTGCACTTAGATTTTTTTCATTAATAATTACTATTTGAAGCCTACTAAGTTCGTGATTCAAGATATGGTAAACATGTTAAGGGGAAGCTTATTGTATCACGCATAGTAACCCCATCTTACATGCAATCACTGAGGGGAACATTCACAATATTTGCATATCAAACAAGACCCCCTAATGGATGATTACAAATAGGGGGAAAAAGATATGATTTGCAGCATAATTATTCTGTGGCAATCTGAAGGAGATCATAAGGTCAAGGGGAATCAAGTTTCTTGTTACAAGAAGATTTGAATTGTGTAATATCAAATAGTGAAGATTGTTGGGATTCCTATTGATGATTACAAAACCTTATATGCAACAATGAAGAAAGAAGAAACAACAAGGACTTAAGATGTAATATTAGGTTAGCTTAATATGTAAGCTAGGGTTTTCTTGTAACCTCCCTCTATTATATAAAGAGGGTAGGCGTTTGTTTTATATATATCCATAGAAACATCGACTGATCACATTCATTTAACTTGTGGATTATGCCACATTCATTTAACTTGTGGATTATGCCACATTTATTAAAAATGGATTATGCCATTTTCATTATTAACTTGTGGGATGAGATGATATGCCACATTCATTAAAAGTGGGATAAGATGATATGCCACATTCATTATTAACTTGTGTTTCATGAGCTTAGTGCAACAGTAAACACATTTTTTTCTTCTTTATGTCATACGATATCTGCTATGGTAGTCACATCACTTTTGAAATCTTTTGGTCCATTATACTTTGTTGAACATTACTGATTACTAACACTTTTCATTATACTGTGGTGAAGCAGTAGACAATATACTCTTTTGGTGCTACATTTACATTACATATTTACAACTTTTATAAAGATTAAAATGGTTATACATACTTTATAAATCTTTTGATTTCAACATTTACATTTACAAAAATTTATGAACTCACCAACTTTATGTTAACACTTTTAAGCATGTTTTTCTCAGGTGGATTAGATGCTTGTCTTACTTGATGTGCATTGGAGTCTAAATTGACAAGATTTCATTCATGGATTTCTACTTACATGCATATGATCAAATCTCGTTGTATTACTTTCAAGCTTTTTCATTGTGATGCAATTATGGGACAAATATTATATCAATTTCAAGAAAATCAACGAGTTTACTTTTCAAACGACACATTTAGATGTCGTTCTCTTGTATCTTGTGTTGTTGTATTATGAAGTAACGCCCCCGGACATATTTCCGTTGCGTCACATTTTTAGGGGTGTTACAGATTGGTATCAGAGCACTGGTTATAGAGAACTAGGTTGCATATTTTTACCCTAGACTATAACCGTTTTTACAAACATTGCATCACATCAAACATTTTCAAAGTGCATACACACTACTTCCTTACTTGCTTACATTAATTGTTACATTAAGTGCTTACATGACATACATATATATAATAAATATATATATATGCTTACATCCCTTTGCGTATATCGTACAATTATTTATATAAGAGTTATTTATATAAATATCAGAACATTTCTTAAGACATTGTGAGTTGCACAATGGTCTCATTTACACCTCAGACATTGTGAGTTATACAATGGTCTTATTTTACTTCTTAGACATTGTGAGTTGCACAATGGTCTCACTTCGTTCTCAGACATTGTAAGTTAAGCAATGGTCTCTAAGAGTATTAATTTATTCATAGCTTTATACATTATCGTTTTACACGGAACCCGTCACAGTTTTGTTTATACGGAATTATGTGTGAATCTAAGTATCACAAGTCTTGTATGGGCGGGAATTGTAATAGGAGGATTCATATGATAATTGCTATGTTGACTCGTTCATAAGGACCTTTATCTTATTTACTTTAACCGGGTACTCATTAACTGTCGTGAACTCTATGTCGATTTTCCCTGATTGTTTCACTCTTCGTCTCCGAAGACGAGTTTCAAACACTCGTCCCATACTCATTAGAGCACCGGCATCGTTATGTCATCCACCACCTTGAAAGCTTTGTGGGTACGCGCGTTGCATCAGAAATTATTAAGTAGGATGATTTATAATCTCCTTATTTAAAAGGATTGGGACGCCTCTTCATTTAAATAAAGACATTGTAAATCACTGAACCATAAGTTTATCAATTCATTATTTGCATAAAGAACTACAAATGGAAAAAGAAGGTGTATGGTTGTCGTCTAAACAGGAACCAAGGAGAAAAGAAAACGACTTAGGGTTTTAAGGTTTTATGAGATATGGAAGGTCATGATCTTTGTTAAAACTTGGAGATGGTGTTTATGTAAACGTTTTAAGTCCCATCAATAGACTTTTTTAGCATGGCAAACAAAACCTCACTTATCCCTTCATTTGCACGTCTAATACATACTACGCGTGATGCAATTCCCGTTTAGATTATACAAGAACATGTGACTTCTAAAGTCATTCTTGACTTTCCCTTTTAAAACCTTTATGTAAGACATGCTAGTTCCTTTACACACACACCTCATTTACAAAACATAAAATATAAGCTTTATGCAAATAATGAATTGTAAATGTGTGGGCTTAATGGTATCTAATATGACACGAGTATGAACTCGAACACAAAAATCACCGAAATCTGTTAAAAAGGTCTAGAAACACAATCGTGTCTTACCACTCAGCAGAATCTTAAGGCCTTACTTGAGCTACCTTATCTCATTCTTAAGTTATTACTTTTGTGTTTATTGTATTGTTGTTATGTTTGACTATTGTTGGGTCCTTGAGCAGTCCACAGCTATCCTTATGATCATGAGCTGTTTGTGGAGCTAACCGATCTGTGTACTCTTGAGCTAGTGAATTTGATTCATCCTCGAACAAACGATTGAGTGTAATATTCCACCACCTATCACATAAGCTCTTCCGCGAGCTCCTCCCATTTGTTAAACTTTATTCTGGGGACATTGTTTCTCGAAACGTCCTCACCTTATGCATCTCATCACCGTTTGTTATAGTTACTGTTGTCATGATTGCTGTTATTAGGCCTTGGAGCGGTCCCAACTTGTACAACTTTATCCAATAGGTAATGCAACCCCCTCTAAACCAGATAAACACCTGTCGAAGAAACATCTAGTCAAACTATTCATTTCGGGCCACTAGTACGAAGACTTAGGTCGCGATACATCCTAATACTCCCAAGTAAGTTGAATACTTATATCCATAAGCCTCGTCTGATGTAAATCATCGAACAGTACAGATTTCAGAAACTAGACTCTACCCGTAAATAGTTAAAACTTTATATAGACATACCCACGCGATCACACTTTCTCCTTTGATGTTGTCACTATTAAGAGACTTTCTTCATAACGCGTTTATATCAGCCATAAAACCTGAAATGATATTTTTCTTTGAGATACCTATTTTGATGGATTAAATATCCTGGTCAAACCTAGCCAAAAATTTTGGTGTAATGAAAAGTGTCGAAACATTAAATTTCGTTGACTAAAGTTATCAACGCCATGTTTAAAAAAAAACTGGTTAATAAATCTTAAATCTTTTTTCTTGGTCACATAATCGGGACGAGATTCCTTTAAGGGGTAGGTACTGTAACAACCGGCAATTTTTGAAACTTTAAATTTCTATTTTTCCCTTTGACTTTTTGGTTTCGACTTGACTTTTTGACTTGTTGACCTTTTACGGTCACATAAAAACAATTACCGCGTAGCCGGTAAATTTTTGAAACATATTTAAATAATAAATCGTATTTATTATTACTTATCTCTCAAATACAAATTTATTAGACTTACAAACGAGAAGACGTCTCGCAAATTTTGAAAACCGCTTACAACATGTACCGACACGAAAATAATTAAATTATATTTAATTATCACTCTTTATTAAATAAAAATATTTAATAAATTACTTAGCATCTTATTCAAAAGCGTTTGTTAATAACGCGAATATTCGAGTTAAAATTCATTTCTTTCGGACAAGGCATAATTGGGATACCAAATAAATAACAAATATTTTTATAAATATTATAAAAATATTTATGAAATACTATCAAGTAAATACTCATTTTCATAGGTAAAATAATTTAGAACGCAATGGCGCGAGTTTCGTATTTTAAATCACCCGTTAACTAGTCCAAACGAGACCCGAACCATTATTTAACAAAATTACATCTTTGGTCCATCTGGTAATATTTATAATTTCAACCCTAAACTATTATACACTTTTCATTTCATTTTAAAACTTTTTTTATATAAATATAACACAAATTTGGGTTACTTCATTTTGATATAAACCTACACACACACCATCAGTCCTCTTTAATCATTTCCGGCGCCCCAACTCTTCGCCAACTATCGGCCATCGACGCCGCCGTCGGCCGCCACCCAAAATTTTTAATTATGTAGATCCATCTCCGATCTACACCATCTCCATCCTCGAACACCACCTTCACCCTGACACCATCTTCACCACGTCAACATCATCACCCCCGGTGCCTCCACGCCACAGCCAACACCACCATTGCTTGTTATCCTCCACCAACCGACATCACCGCAAAAACAACATCACCACGCGTACCACATCACCACCTTCGTACCACCCCCCACCACAGATCCATCCGAACGCCACCATCCCCACCTCCACTCCACACCACCATCTTTATCATCACCACCGATCCTCACCCCCGCTGCCACACCTCAACCGATGTCACCACCACCACTTCGTCACCATCTCCTCACCACCGCAGCCCTGCCACAACCCCGGGGGTGGGGGGGGGGGGGGGGGGGGGGGGGGGGGGGTAGCTACCGATAACCCCATAGGGTGCATTGGTTTTCCTTAGACCCAATAAGGGTGCGTTTAGGGTTTTAAATCAATAAGGGTGCGTTTGGTTCGTCTCATCAGTAAAGGTGCGTTTGGTTGTTTGTCGCAGCACCAGAAAGAGGGCGTTGGGTTTGTTCTCACGATAAAAGGGTGTGTGTGGTTTAACATAAACAGCATAGGGTGCGTTTGGCAACCCCCACACCACGAGGGTGTGTTTGTTTATATGGTTAACACCACAATGGTGCTTGTGGTTTAACTAAAAACGTATAGGGTGCGTTTGGTTGTTATATTCAGCACCAAGGGTGCATTTGTTTGTTGTTAACACCGAAAGGGGCGCGTGTGGTTTAACAGAAACGCACATGGGGTGCATTTGGTTTGGCTGTTAACAACAATAAGGGTGCGTTTGGGTTAACACAAGCAACATAAGGTGTGTTTGGCTTAGCAGTTGCGCACTAAGGGTGCGTTTGGGTTAGCAGTTTCGCACTAAGGGTGCGTTTGGGTTAGCAGTTTCGCACTAAGGGTGCGTTTGGGTTAGCAGTTTCGCACTAAGGGTGCGTTTGGTTGTGCAGGAACGCACTAAGGGTGCGTTTGGTTGTGCAGGAAAACCATAAGGGTGCGTTTGGGTTAGCAGAAAAACCAATAAGGGTGCGTTTGGGTTAATATAAATCTGACAATCAAAATATCATAAGGAATTTTATAAATAATAAAACCTAATGGTGGTTTAATGGTTAAATAAATGTGTTGTGTATTATTTTGTTTTTGGTGTTTAATAACGTATTTGGGAGTGTTTGGATTTGGGGATAATAACCTTAAGGGGGTGTTTAGGTTTGCAACATGGATCGATTTAATTGAGGGAAACTAATTAACTTTTGTTAATATGGAAAACGTTAAATAAACGAACAGGTCATGCCGAGATTTTTATAAATCGCTACACTTAGTAAACTTTTACAAATCTTACTTTACTTATTATCCTGAAAAGGACGAATTAAATGCCTTAAGAATTATTAGATCGTGAAGAACCGGTAATCAAACGTAAGCTATAATTTTAGAGATTTCATTTATCTAATCCGCAACTTTAAACGTGCGTTTATTTTTATAAAGAAACTTTCTATTTAATCATTTGGGGATATTCGGGCGCGTGTCGAATTATTTAGTTTCTTTTATTTATATCATCTTTCTTATATAATACTCGGAAAGTATTATATAATTGGACCATTTTATTTTAATTGTCACCTTTTAGATGTAACACATGTCGCGTATTATATACGCTTCGAGTTATTCTTTTGGTTGTGTATCTTGTTATATAATTCACGGTATGAATTATATACTCGGTCATTTTTCATTATGTAATATATACGGAATATATTACACACCTTGCGTTTACTTTTTGATTTATTTATTTAACCAACCACCAAGCTATTACAACTTTAAATCTAAATCTTTTATCAACGTGTCGCGTTGATGTACTCATTCATCGGAAAACCCAAATACATTATCCTAGGCTAGTAGGATATAACCGTTAAGATAAACCGCAACTTCTTGGTCGAGCCGTTCTGATTTCCGTTTGTGTTGTGCTTTATATGTGCAATTCTGCCAATCGTTCTTCAACATCGATGTGAGTTTATAGCCCCATGTTTTACTTGTTTTACATATATTTTTGGGGTGAGAACATGCTTGTTTGCAAATGCATTTACATGGTCGATACAAATTGGTTTACACACTCATTTACATAGCTCGCTATGAGATACATTACTTGACTTCATTTTTGGTCACAAATACATACTTTACTTTTGAAATGATTACGGATTAGCTAAGCGGATTGAACGGATAACTACAAGTAAATGCCCGGGTGTTCTTGGAGGGGACACCTGCGAGGGGTACATATTCATTACTGCCCGGGTGTTCTTGGAGGGGACACCTGCGATGGGTACATATGGTTTTCATTACTGCCCGGGTGTTCTTGGAGGGGACACCTACGATGGGTACATAGTGCATCGGTTTCATGACTTAGAGTAATCATAATCACTCATTGGGTAATACATACTTGAAATATTTCGTGATAGTTTTAATTATCATGCATACTTTGAGCAATTGCGATCCAACTTTCATACGTACAATTTGGTGACTATTATAAGGATTGAAATGGTCATGCATACTTTATAAATCTTTTGATTTCAACGTTTATACTTACAAAAATCTATGAACTCACCAACTTTATGTTGACACTTTTAAGCATGTTTTTCTCAGGTGAATTAGATGCTTGGCTTACTTGATGTGCATTGGAGTCTAAATTGACAAGATTTCATTCATGAATTTCTACTTACATACAAATGATCAAATCTCGTTGTATTGCTTTCAAGCTTTTCATTGTGATGCAATTATGGGACAAATGTTATATCAATTTTAAGAAAATCAACGAGATTACTTTTCAAACGACACATTTAGAGGTCGTTCTCTTGTATCTTATGCTGTTGTATTATGAAGTAACACTCCCGGACATATTTCCACTGCGACACATTTTTAGGTGTGTTACATTCTTGTTCTACGCACAGATCAAGAACCTTGCATTTTTATGTGTTTTTGTTTTCTGTGTGTTTTTCCATGCAATTGTGATCCCAATTTATAGGGGATTTACTCAAAACCTAGTCAATAGAATTAATGAGAGATTAATAGCCAATTAATCTCTTCCATAATTATCTTTCATAATTTAGGAATTAGTGGTTACATGACCAAATTAAATATGGTCATTTAATGCAGTCAAATCTGCCACTTAAATAGGCAAAAGTTGTTACAAAATATTTAATGTAGTCAAACCTGCCACTTAAATGTTTGTAACCACCCATTTAATTCTAACCACTAAAAGAGTCAGGCAAAATCGGTGACTTGATGGGTGTACACTCCGTATCGCCAAACCCATTTCCAAGTATGATCCGATTCCCACAATTGCACTAAATTTCCAACAATATGTCCTCTCTTGACTATGATCCTGGTTTTATCACATATTCAAACAAATCAATACAACTCAAACAATTATCTACTACCGAGTATTACTTTAGTTATAACAGTAATTCATAATGAAAGAAATGCAGAAACCTACTTTAATTATATTTGTCTTTTAGTAGTCAAATCACAATTCAAAATTACATAAGTATGACTTCACATAACCTATTATCCACATCAGGACCTTCATTTTGCTTCATTCATTTCTTAAATTAAATTATAAAACTAAATTAACATAACAAAAAAACTCGTTTTGAATGTTGAACCAATGAAGAATGATTATGTAGTCATGGTTGTGGGGAGGCTTGGTGGTGGGGAGGTTTGGTGATGGCAACGATGATTGGTGGTGGTGGTAGCGGCCGGTGGACTTGAAATGTAAACCTTAACGGATTATCGTTAAATATTTAACGAAAATACCCAAATTGACAAAAAAATAAGTTGGGTACCTTTTTATGCAAGAAAAAAAGTGTGATCCTTAATTGGAAATGACCTTTAAGTTGAGTACCTTTTTGTGTTATTTGCCTTTTTTGTTGTATTAGTTTTATTCATTTGGTGTAATGTCTATAACTCTATGTACTGATTTCATGACATCCATTTCTAAGATGCTAATTTTTTTGGTGCAAAAAGTGAATTATATTATTAAACAAGTTCAAAATACAACAATCAAAAAAAGGAATAGACATTACCTATTCCTTTTTAAAACTCTAATAAAATACAATGACAATAAGAAGTCTGACAATACACTAAGACTTCTCGGATACATCTATTCTATATTTGACAGAACAAGCCAACAAGGCTGAAACTCTACCATCTTTGCTTCATCAGATACCAATTGCAATCTTATGAATCACCTTAAGAACCATGGCATAGTCTCTTGACTACATTTCCTAACCCACTTCTACCACAACCCATTCAACCTACAACCATAATAAACTGTGGAGAAATAGGGCAGGCATCATCAAGAAGACTATAGCACCCTTTCACACTAAGAGAGGGGCTATACCTGTCAAGCTACATTTCTAATCCATTTACCCCAAGTCCATCCAGTAGCTACAACCTCACTAGAATAGAACAAGAGGCATAGAGGAATTGGCATCACAGGACAGGAAATACACACCCTCACTTAGAACCTTCCTAACCTCCTTTGACAGTGTGTTGAGTGGACCAAGAAAGTTTACACTTTCTATTCCACCCAGCACACATTATTCACCCAGACCTACTACCCTTCCCAATAGATAGCTCTACCTTATGGTACATCCCACTGAATTAGACCTCTTGTACATCCAACCATAATTAGACCTCCCAAGGCCAAACTAGAACATAAATAAGGGACAAACAAGTACAGTCACACCAGCAGGACTCCAAAGTACAAGAAACCATCCATTGAAGGTCTGCACAAAAATTTAAACCAAAATCCAACCACCTCCTTATTTAATAATTTGCCTATTCAAGCTCACATTCCATCTCTTTTGAACTCTTAACACAATAGCAGACTTCTTAACTGATGCTCCTTTTTTTAATCACTAAAAAACAGTTCCTCTCTTGCTAAATCAGATATACACAAGCATCTAAACCTAACCTTCTTATGACACTATCAATGAAATTTCTAAAGAATAAGCTAGCAATATGGTTTACAAGATCATTCCATTCCATTTGAGCATAAGCCACTCCTATTTTTGCCATAGCTAACTTCCAAAACTCCTATGCATAACCACATTTAAAAAAGGTGCTGATGTGAATCCATATCCTATTTACATAAAGGACACATCATCGTGTCTAAAGACCCCTAACTCTTTATTTTATTCTAAGTAAAGAGCTTTTTCTGAATTGCCATTCACAAAATAAAGGCATGCTTAGGAATATTTTATGAAAACCAGACAACCTTTCCCCACTGCACATCTTCATTATGGCTTATAAGATCCTCATATGCTTGTTTAACACTGAAAGAACTTTCCTTACCTTCCTTACTTCTCCACCAATTTATCATACTTATTTTTATCCAAAATGATGATGTTTTGTAAAGACAGTTGATGATATTTATTAACCCATTGAGCAGGCTATTGACATATACCATCCATCATGATATCTTTAATAAAAATGTCAGCTTTCTGATGAGGTGTCATTTTATACACTATTTCGGGATTATTTAACCCCCTAAATCATGCAAATATGCCCAGATTATGTGCTAAATCATTTGTTTTCATGTTTTTAGCACTTGGATGGCTTTTAGAGGGAATACACGTGACTTGGGCTCATTTTGAGAAGAAACGGACAAGATCAAGGACCTACACCAAATCTCTTGAAGATTTATGCATACAGTGGCTAAAGACGGCGTCGCAGGTATAAAGCAACGACGTCGTGTTCTATATAGTGACGGCGTCAGGAATTTTGCGACGGCGTCAAGAAGTGGCCGACTTAAAGAGGATCTAGAATCATCTACGTGGCGACAGCGTCAGGATTTCTAAGCGACGTCATCGCGTCGATATCTCTATAAATATAAAACCGTTTTTAGGGTTTTAAGGGTGTAACTTTGTATAATTTTAGGGAGACGAACCCTAGTCGTTTCAACATCTTTTAAGGTCATTTTTAGGGCCTCAAAACCCTATTGTACTATCTTGAATCCATGTTTTAATCAAGTAAGGTTATTTATCATTAATCATTTAATATGTCTATGTGTTGTGTGATTGATTATATTCTTGCTTTATCTTTAACATGCTAGGCTAAACCCTCCTTTGTATTTACTTGTGATTGCATGAAACTTAGGTTGTAGATCCTTTTGATGTTGCTTCTTGTTGATGAATGTGCGCGTTAGGCTTTAGAAAACCAGCTTTTATCTGTATCGCTGTTGACATGTCTAGGGAAACGCGAGTAGTGTAGAAAGGATACCATCGATAACAGTCTTCATACTACCTTACCATTAATATGGTTGACCCCTCTTAAGTTATTTCACATTGATGTGCTGTCGCCGGGGTTAATTTATTGATTACTAAGTTTTAAATTTATCTTTAGCCGACTTATCTTAAAATAACACTTTAACGGGCAGTGTACCCGATCGGGTAAAGTTTCGTGGTAAGTAGGGTGTCGAACACTAAGAGCGAGGTTATTAACCTTATATTCTATCACTATTTTAATTACTTTAATTAAGTTAATTCTAATTACTTGTTAAACCTATGCTAAACCTAGTTCTAATGGTAATGGGGGGTTTTCAGCCTGAGAGACTGGCACAGGTTTTATGTTGACAATAATCAAATCTAAACACAATAAACATGCAAGAAAACAATCAGAAGATAAAAGAGCGGTACAAGCCAAATGATAGAAAACCGTATTAGCCATATTAAATCTGATTAAACGCTGGTTTGTTTATTTAGTGCAATGATTTCTTATCTCGAAGCGGCATATCATTCCTAAGACTTAGGTGGGACATCATCCTAAGACTTAAATATGTTAAATTCTGTCACTATTAACGTATCCGCATAAAGCATCCTTTTAGTTTAATTATAATCTATCTAGGGATTAAAGCAATGGTGATCTTGTTAAACCCTAGCCCATCGGGACTTTACCCATTTACTGTTTGACGATATTTTATATACTGGTAGTTCACTGTTCAAGTCTTTATCAATCAATTAAGAACATACTTGTTGAAACATTACGGGTCACCTGCCGGTCCAACTAAGCTCATAATTTAAAGACAAAGATAGAACATTATTTGTGATCCTATTGGTCCAATGATATAAAACACAATATGGAGAGCTATCTTAGTATCTAGTTCACTTGTTAGGCGCAACTAGACCCAGTTGAATGATAGGTCACATATTCAAACATGTAGACAAGTATCATGTGATAAACTTAATTAAAATTTCAACGATAAATTAAAAAATTGATTTTAAAATAAACCAAACATTAAACCTTCATTAAAATGGCTAATACCTAAGGGTATTAGCCCATAACCATTGTAATTATACAAGCGTGATCAAATAACCAAGGTAAACTAAACGTTTTACCGAAAAATACCAAAAATTAAATGATTACAAGAGTATAGGAATTACATGGTGTCTTCTATGGAATCGTGATCGATGCTTGACCTTTGGTTGCTATTCATTTCTTCAGAAAATTGTCATTTATGTGTATGGTATAGAGAATATGATTTTGCACCCTGAAAACTCATTTTTGAGTCTTCTATTTATAGTGTCTGAAAAAGACTAGATACGTCGTATTGAGCTAGGTCAATACGGCATATAGGGGTGTTTTCCTTGGAGTGCGCGCTAAGTTTATAATTAATCAGATATAGCTTCCTAAATTATAATAATTCACCAAATCTCTGAATAGTTATCCAGCTGGATACGGTGTATAGGGAAACATGGATACGCCATATTGGGAAGTTAGAATACGCGTTTTCTTGTGAAGTCCGGGCGCTGATACGCCGTATCTCCTTTTGTGGATACGGCGTATTGAGCAGAATTAAGCAATCTTTAAATATCATCGTTTAAGCTCCAAAAAGTGCGCCTTTTAGCATGTCTTCACAAATCACTCCGTAATTACTGCAATTTACAATTTTAAGCAATTAAGTAATGATTCTTGCAATAATTATATAAAAGTGGATAACTTATTCGGGATAAATGATGGTATAAATGTATCGTTATTTGATGTCATCAAATATACCCCCACTTGAATCTTACTTGTCCTCAAGTAGACTCTAGATTATATTGAAAATGTATCCTAACCGAAGTTTAAGGATTTTTCTGTTTAAGCACTTCTTTGTACAAGACCAAAGCTCCTCACGGAAATATTGGAAAATGAAAAATACTCAAATCCTCAACTAAACTAAGGGTGTATCTATTAATTGGTAGTACGCCTCAATTGCTCCATTCGGATTAGAATTTTCCATATCATATGCTTGCAAGGATACACATCGTACATCTCCATACACATCTCCACCACTAAAGCTAAGAAGAAACAAGTCAAAAGGTAAATTGGGTTTTTATCATAAGGCTAAGGGTTGATCATTCTAACAATCTTTCACCGATAGTACCACACCAACAAGGTAGCTGAATCATACATACACGGCCGTAACGATGGAATAGACATGTATAATTTGATCACATCCTCATTCGAGATTAACCAAGGGTTAGGATGAAGAATGATATAGGGTAGGGATCTTCTAACTTTCACCAAAAGTAATAAACCAACAAGGTGGCTAAATCACGCATACATGGCCATAACGATGGAATAGACATGCATGACTCGATCTCAACCTCGTTCGAGTAAAACCTAAGGTTAGTTGCTAGGAAAGGAAAGTAAATTATTGTTAAATAAAATTCACAAAACAAATACATTAAGCTTGAACAAATAAGGTAGTTGCTAGTAACTTTTCCCAAGCGTTCCATGATAAAGACTCGAAATATATACAAACGCCTCGATCATAGAAATGACAAAGACAACTTAAGTTGGCGTTCCCAAAACGGTCAACTTCCCGATCATCCCGAACTTACATACTTTTACAAAAGTGGTGATATCAGCCACTTTATACAAAACTATACATCGTTGAATTTTATCCACATATCAACGTATAATCGATCCTTCTAAGTATTTCATCGGTTTAAGTTTAGCGAACCGACTATCAATCATCCTTCTTTTTTTTGATGCATTTTCTATTTTTTTCATATTTAAAAAAAACATAAATCTCGGTGCAATTTCATCGTCTTCACAATCATAATTCATCCGGATAATTTTTCCTTTAACACTTCATCTTAGGACATAATACATAATCGCGAAAGTAGCAAAATACACAAGCTACATATTTTCTCATTGCATTGTGCAATTTCCCTACCTAACCGGAGATAGAAAATTTCACTTTGACACGGGAAATACAAAACTTTACACAAAAGCAACTAGCAACTTTGATTAAGTAGGCTTAATCTACAGGGTAGGCTAAGGTGTAAAGGTGTAACGAAATAGACATTTGGTGTGAAAAAGACAGGAATGGCTCAACAGGTTTTTTTAGAGGATCTTACTCTTATAGTGAATGTAAGCAAAGGGTTACATGGGGTTTAACTAACCAGTGTAGTTAGTTATTTTTACAACATTTAGGCTTTTTTGGTGAATTCCTATAAATTTACTAGTTAAAAATGTTTCTCCATCTAAGTCCTCACATTTATTTTGCTTGGTGTAGTTTCTTTGTCTTTGATTAACAAGTAATATTGATGAGAAGAAGCTTGGAAGTTCTTAGGAAGGTTTCATTGGACATTTCTTGAGTGAACGATATAACCAGTTTACCAATGTTTCTTCTCTAATTAATGAGCAACACCATGGGAGAACTATTTTCTTTTCCTTGTTTTTCTTATCCCTTTATATTTATTCATTTTTTTTTTTTTTTTTTTTTTTTTGTTATTATTACGGGTACTTCTATAGAACATTAGGGACAATGTTCAACTTAAGTGTGGGGAGAAATAAGCCTTAGAAACTATTCCTTTATTTTCCATTTGCTTGTTCCTTAAAATGATGGGTAATATATCGAAACATAGCATAAAAAGGTAATTTTGACCAAAATTTAAATTTTTTATAACACATGCCGACGAAAATCGAGTATTAATAGCATCTCATGGATAGAAATGTGTATGACTAGCACAAAAACCCTCAAAATTCCACCCCAAAAATGTGAGGTTCGCCTTTAGATCTTTTGGAATTCGGGTATCCATTATTGATACCCAAGAAAATTTGGACCTTTAGCTTTCTCGAGTTAAGGTTCGAATGTAGTCATATGTGTCTATTCCGTTGTTACGGATGTGTACCTATGGTCTTTGTCGCCTTTTTTGGAGCATTGGTATTGGTATTAAATTATATGAGTGTACCGGTAGTATATTAAATTCTAGAACTTATTTTTGTGCTGCATCCTGAGACCGTATAGTAAGTATTAGGATTTGATAGAAAAGAGGCACTAAGATTAACCCATGTTTTAAACATGTAATTGTTATTATGGTCACATCGACTATATAACTATCCCACACCCTTGCCATGCACTCATTTTTAGTGCAGGATACCCCTAGTACAACCCTTTAAGCCTATCCTTTTCACGGTTCTCGTAATTTTTTGGTTAAGCCGGACTATTAATGAAGAGCATTGTCACCCATAAACTAATTGTTACACCAAATCGCCTTAGTCTACCTTGTATGTACTCACCTTTAGTACATTGTTATTTTAACCCAAGTTAATTATTTGAGTACACGGTTGCTAAGTCCTTATCCTTATAAATACAGTTTTAGGACGATTGGGATTCATGGTAGTATTCATCTTATGAAGAATTGGGGAAGAAGTAATTTATTACCCCAATAGAGTTCAATAAGCTCCATGTTATTTTGATCCACCTCAAATCGGCTCATTAGTTAGATTGTAAATAATCAAGTATGTAAAAGTTCAAGTGTAGGGGTGTATCTATAAACCCCCATGATGTATTATATTTTTAAGCAATGGTAGGGCAAAAGTGTACAAAAAAAATGTATATAAAAAAAGAGTAAAAAAATGTACGGGTTGCCATTTGCTTATGTATATGTTTATATTAGAGTCAAAAAAAGAAAAAAAAAGAGATTGGTGTAGAGTTTTATAGAGTTTGTATATTTTGTCAGAGTCTTTGGCTTAGCAACCAAACCAACGTGTATTCTTATAAATAATTAGCTAACCCTTCCACTCTAAATTTACCCAAAGTCACCACCCAAATGTATCCCATTCATTTCCGTTTCCATTAATGTTATCTTACACTTACACCCCACAACCCTTTAAAAGATTTCTTGGATAGTAATGAATAATACTTGCGCCTAGCGGTGGAGGTTTGATTCTTTACCAAGCCTATGGTAATTTATATGCTATGACAGGTAATGAGTGTTGATTTTCCGTTTCCCCATTATGTTATAATTTAATATATACCCGAGTGAAAGAGAGAATCCCAAACACTTATGTGAGGTGCTAGTATATACTTTTTGTGCTTTTAATTACGAGGTCTAGAAGGTTGTGTTTTAAAATACTTTTAAAGAGTAGGTTAAATGACCCTAATATTGCTATTGTCTAGGAAGAAAAGCCCATTTGCTTGAGGACAAGCAAATCCTAAGTGTAGGGAGGGGTATTTGATGAGGTGTTATTTTATACACTATTTTGAGGTCATTTAACCCCCTAAATCATGAAAATATGCCCAGATTACATGCTTAATTGTTTGTTTTTAGGTTTTTAGCACATGGATGGCTTTTTGGAAGAAATACACGTGACTTGGGCTCATTTAGAGAAGAAACGGACAAGATTACAGACCTACACCAAATCTCTTGAAGATTTATGTAAACAGTGGCTGGAGACGGCGTCACAGGCATAAAGCAACGCCATCGTGATCTATATAGTTACGGCGTTAGGAATTTTGCAACGGCGTCAGGACATGGCCGACTTAAAGAGGATCTAGAATCATCTATGTGGCGACGACGTCAGGATTTCTAAGCGACGCTGTCACATCGATATCTCTATAAATATAAATCCGTTTTTAGGGTTTTAAGGGTGTAACTTTGTATAAACCTAGGGAGACGAACCCTAGACATTCTAGCAACTTTATAGGTCGTTTTTAGGGCCTCAAAACCCTATTGTACTACCTTAAATCCATGTTTTAATCAATTAAGGTTATTTATCATTAATCGTTCAATATGTCTATGTGTTGTTTGATTGATTTATCTTCTTGCTTTCTTTATAACATGCGAGGCTAAACCCTCCATTGTATTTATATATGATTGCATGAACTTAGGTTGTAGATCCTTTTGATGTTGCTTCTTGTCGATGAATGTGAGCATTAGGCTTTAGAAAACCAGCTTTTGTCTATATCGCTGTTGATATGTCTAGGGAAACGTGAGTAGTGTAAAAAGGATACCATCAGTAACAGTCTTCATACTACCTTACCCCTAATATGGTTGATCTATCTTAAGTTATCACACATGCATGTAATATACTCTTAGAGGCCTTGTAATAGTCTTCATACTACCTTACTTGTGCGTTGCCCTAACAGAATATTAAATAGATGGCGGGTTCGTGTAATCCGTCCATGACCTAGGAAATACTTACACAGATCATCACAAGTGTGACAAGGCAACAGATCTAGGAGAATCAATCTGAGGAGTAGTGCATGATTAAGTAAATACATTTGTTTATCATAAAGTTATCACTGGTAGTATAGGTTATAATTAGTTTAGTTATTAGTTAAACAAACCAACCTCTCAAACTATAGATTTACCTGCTTTCATAAAATATAAAGAGACAAAAAGAATCTTCTTTCAACCCCTAGAATTCTATTAGACCGTGATCAAGCCTTCCTAACCTATTCGCCTAGAGAATGATAACAACCCTCGAGTCTTGCCTATACTACACTACAATGATTAGGTACACTGCCTAGGAAGATGTAAAACTTCATGCTGAAGTTCTGATGAGGTGTCATTTCATACACTTTTTTGGGGTTGTTTAACCTCTAAACTCGTGCATTTATGCCTAAAATAGGTACTTAATCGTTCATTTTTAGGTATTTCGCATTTGGAAGATATTTGGAAGAATTACACGTGACTTGGGCTTATTTGGAGAAGAAACGGACAAGACTACGGATCTACACCAACATCTATCAAGAATGTCTCTACAGTGGCTGGAGACGGCATCACAAATACAATGTGACACCGTCACCATGAAGATCAAGATAGCGTCACCATATCTCACGATGGCGTCACACTACACGACTAGCCCAATATCTAGAATATTCTATTCATGACGGCGTCACGATTAAAATGCGACTCCGTCACAGCATTTTTTCTATATATACAAACCCGAATTTAGGGTTTTGAGTGTGTAACTTTAGAATAAAAAGAGGATACGAACCCAAGTTCATTTAGCAGCTGTTAGGGATGATTTTAAGGCCTAAAAACCCTATTGTACTTCCTCCAACTCATATTTTAATCAAGTAAGGTTTACTTAGGCATTCAATATGTCTATGTGTTGTTTGATCTATCTATGCTCTTGCTTTACCTTTAACATGCTTGGCTAAACCTCCTCTTGTGTTTATTTATGATTGTATGAAACCTAGAATGTAGATCTTAGTGGTGTTGCTTCTTGTGATGGATGTGCATGTTAGGTCTTAGAAAACCAGCTTTTGTCTGTATCGCTGTTGATATGTCTAGGGAAATGTGATTGTGTAGAAAGGATACCATCGGGTAACAGTCTTCATACTACCTTTCCCCCTAATATGGTTGATCCACTTTTAATATATTTCACATGCACTTAGTGTACTCCTAGGGGCCGTGTAACAGTCTTCATACTACCTTACGCGTGCGTTGCTCTAGCGGCATACTAAGTAGACGGCGGGTTCGTGTAATTCGTTCATGACTTAGGAAATAGTTACACAGATCATCACAAGGGTGACAAGGCAACAACACTAGGAGAAGCAATCTAGGGAGTAATACATGATTAAATAAACACAATCTTTTATCTTATTGTTATCACCAAAATAGTTTAGAATTATATTTAAGTTTAATAGCTAAAACCAACCAATCTCTCTAATATATGATTTACTTGCTTTCCATAAAATACAAAAATACAAAAATAATCTTCCTTCAACCCTTAGAATTTTGTTAGACCGTCATCAAGCCTTCCCAACCTATTCCTCGAGTAAACGATAACAACCCCTCGAGTCTTGCCTATACTACTACCACAACGATTAGATGCTTTGCCTAGGGAGTTGTAAAACTTCTTGTTGAAGTCTATCGACGATCGCATCAAGTTTTTGGCGCTGCCGCCTGGGGAATAGTTAGGTTTTGATCACAGTTTAGCTTAGTTCTACTTGCTTGAATCCTTTCAAGTAAGATTTAATTTTCGCATATTAGCTTTCTTGTAGTCTATCTTTTCTTCATGTTATCTGTTTCGTAACCCATTCTCGTCAACCACCATGGGAGACGAGAATCCCATCCGTACTCTAGGAGATTACTCCAAACCAAGTCATGAGGGCTATAGGAATACCATCGAGCTCCCCGAAGGGAACAATGTGGTACCTCTTCGATCCGACACCATCCGGCTAGTGCAAAATGGATGCTCATTCCATGGACTTCGGTCCGAGGATCCAAACCAACACCTCAAGGATTTCCTTAAACTTGTGGACTCACTTGACCTTGACGGTGAAAATAGAGAAAGAATACGCCTACGTTTATTTCATTTTTCTCAACGCGGTCAAGCTAGCAATTGGCTTAAACGCCTTCCTACAGGATCCATCTCTACATGGGAGGATCTTGCTACCCGATTCCTTGCTCAATTCTTTCCACCGGGAAGGACCCAAAACTCCAAAATGATATCATGATGTTCCAACAACATCATAGAGAATCTATATCCGAAGCATGGACTCGTTTCAAGGACTTACTCTAAAAAGTCCCTCATCATGTTATCGATCGTTGGCTTTAAATCCAAATTTTCTATGATCATGTCTCCTTTCATCTTGGGAAATTATTGAGAACATCGTCCTCTATGACAACGAAAGTTGGAACGACCTAAGGGATTTTGCTAAGCCGGTCAAGGCAATCGCTTTACCTCAAGATGTCCCGAGTACATCCGACCACCGTCTAATCAAGCTCGAAAATCAAGTCCAATTCTTGATGGAAGCTTATCTTGCTTCAACATAGCTTACTCAAGTGAACATAATCACTACCTCATGTGAAACCTGCAATGGCCCTCATGACACTCATAATTGCATGGAAGGCCCCCGAGCAGGCTTGTGTTGACTACATATCTTCGCATACGAACGAAATTAGAAGCAAGAAGTTCACCTCGAACCAAGGATCAAGGAATTTCAATGATGCCACCAACGCTTTGAAGGACAAACAAAATTTTAATTGGGAATGAACTCAAACATTCACAAACCCCCAAAACTAATCAATCTCCGTCTACTCCTTTAGTCATCAAATAAAGCTTGAAAAGTCGTTACTTGATTTCGACTCTAACCAAGAAAAGAGGTTGTCTCACCTACGAACCCAACTCGGACAACATCAGGATGACATGATTGGAAAATTTAACCTTCTTTGGAAAACTGTCTTCGAAAAACTCAATGACGTATCTACCCCCGAAAATGCAGGAAAATCCATGGCCCACAAGAGCATTGCTTCAATCAGTCATGACGAAAAGGAGGAGTTCAAAAAGAAAGGAATCAAAAGCCCGTCAAAACTATTCTCCCCGAAATATCTCTCTCCTGCATCCATAAAAGAGCTAAACAAGAATCTGTCAGCCCCAAAACGCGTTCACTTCGCCAATTCAGTCATCATTCTCAACATAGACAGTGATACAGAAGAATAAGACACCTCTTCAACCAACACATACGAGAACGAACTTGATGATATGGTAAAAAGAAGTGAAGAAGTAAAGGAGCAAGGCAAGGAGGAAGATGAGATGGAAACCGACATAGAAATAGAAGAGGTGATCGAAGAAGAAGAAAGTGAATTCGAAACT
>BQNB010021826.1:0-63748 GCA_026074375.1 Tanacetum coccineum | reverse complement strand
AAAAATATAAAAATAAAAAAAATAATCTTCTTTCAACCTCTTGGACCTTAGTTACATTCTGTTCGAGCCTTCCTAACATATTCCCATAGAGAACGGTAACAACCCTCGAGTCTTGCATATACTACACTACAACGGTTAGGTACACTTCCTAAGGAGTTGTAAAACTTCTTGTGAAGTCTACAACAACCCGCATCACATATATATATAGTGTTAATAAAAAATGAACGACTGTCCTTATATATAAATATTATGCAATTCCATGAGAATCGAGGAACGAGAGGTTGTCCGACCTCTAATAGCGCTATCCATAATACTTACACTCCTGAACAGTGGAGCGCACAAAGTATGTATTTATTGGGTAAGAACAGGAACTCAATGGGGGACTTAATGACGTGAGGGTGTACGAGGATCGATACAGCCCAACACTATGTACGAGGATCAGTACAGCCAACATTATATTTATGCATATTACGTATTCACACAGAATACGCAAAGTCAAATATTTAATAAAAGTCATGCGTATATAAAAATAATACGCAAAGCCATTATTAAAATATGGAAAGTCCAACAATTTTATAAAGTCATGCGTATATAAAAAAATACGCAAAGTCTCAATTTAATAAAGTCATGTGTATATTAAAATAATACGCAAAGTCATGACATAACAAATGCTATATTTAAAGTCAATTCATAGTATGCAAAATTTCCCAAAAATAGAGAGCAGTAAAACGGGGATCTTACTCAAAACTATTTATCAAGTTCAAAAATAGTACAATATAGCTCAAAATGTCCAAAATAGTTCATATAGTCCAAATATTCTAAAAAGTTCATATAGTCCAAATAGTTCAAATAGTTCATAAAATAGTAATGATCATGCATTCCACCCAAAAAACATATAAAAATTTTAAAAGAGAGGGGTCGTGAACTCACCTTTAGCTAAGCGATAACACTAACACGAATTAAGCGACGAAAAGTTGAGATAATAAGACGACGTAGCCGAGAATGCCTTAGAAGCAACCTAAAAATAATGTTGCGTCTTAGGACTTATAAATATTACTCATGCAAAAGCTCAAAATTGCATATATATCCAACTTAAATTTATAATTACATATATATCCTTTCAAAAGCCTAGAAATTGCATATATATCCAACTTAATCTACTAATTGCATATATATCTTTAATAAACTTTTGTAATTGCATATATATCTTTAGAAATTGCATATATATCCAACTTAAATTTAATATGTCTTATATAACAAAATAATTATTTAAAACAATTATGAACTCTAACTTATGATATTTATAATTTTATAAATAATAAAAGTAACATTTGTTTCAAAGGTATGATGTCGCGATGTTTAAATTGAATTAGATGACAAAAAATGATACTTCAAGAGGGTATTTAACATCACAAAAAATTACCGTAGCTTCATATATAATACGAATGCATGAAATAAACTCATCAATAAGCTGAGAGTCGTGTTTGTTGTATATGTATTAAAAAAATAAAGTATTTTTACAATGAAATCGGATATTTACTACTCAACAAGTTTGTACTGTAAGAAAAAGTATTTAAATAAATTTTTTTATAATTATTAATTTCTTGTATTTTTAAAGATGTAAATTGATATTTAATTTGTTATTTGTGATATATAAAATATTTAAGGTTAGAAATGATATTATATATGCATTAAAAGTTTAAGTTTGATATATATGCAATTTTTGAGCTTTTACGAGGATATATATGTAATTATAAGTTTGAGTTGGATATATCTGCAATTTTGAGCTTTTGAAGAGATATATATGCAATTCCCCCTATAAATATTATGAAAATAAATATAAATAAGTTTTTATAAAGATTTAGCATTGTACTTTGAGTTTTTGAGTTTTATAAAACAATTGGGCCTAAATATGCCCAATTTAATTATTTGCAAGCCCAATACATGTGAGCTGAAAACATTTTCAAATTTTATCTAACTTCACGAGCCTCTATATCATCTCCTAATCTGTAGTTGTCTCGGTTTGGTTCCCTACGCTACGAAAAGGTAAACGGAGTTCTATATTTACCTATTATGTGGGGTCAGACCACATCGATTTTATAAAAATGAGGTCATGATGGTCATATACTCACAAGTACCAAAAGCTGTGATTTCACAGTTTACTACTGTCCTGGTAAAACGACCTTATTTCTAACCGTCAATCCGTTAGGGCTGATGCGTCTTGAAATTTTAAGTTAGAAGATTGTCCTCTAAAAGTTTTATTTTTACCCAAACAGTGACTTCTATACAAAATTTTAGAGTTATAATCAAATGAGTTCTGGTGTGCGTTTTCTGACAAGTTTTACTGTTTATTTTCAAGTAAAATCCTCGAGTATCATCACGACGCGTTCCACCTAGGAAAACGAAGGTAAAACATAGACCTACAACACTATATTTTTATTTAATCACCTTAGTTCATAAATATTTCTAGAACATCCTTAAAACCTACTGATCAAAAATATGTCTCGAATCAAATGTTACAAATCCACTTTTATCAAGTTTCTAGTCCCAATAAGTTATGTACAATGCTAAAACTTTACAAATAACATTGTATAATATACAAAATATTTACAAACTCAAAAGTTACATGAAAGATATATAGAAAACTACACGAAAAATCAAAATAATACAACTCTTACAATTAGAGAATAATGAGGATATTTGTCACATGATACAAAACCTCCTTTTCGGGATGTCTTGGTTGATCAAAGAATAATAAGATAAGCTTGGTGTTCCTAGTGAGATAAAGTAAGAGAGGGTGAGATGAACTATGTGTTTATTAAAGAGAGAACATAAAATAAGAAAATGAACATCCACACCTCCCATGGAGAGACATGGGGGTATTTATAGCCTATACTAAAGCTATCTATCTCATTATTACAATAGTAGTCCCTGCGTATAGCATATGATCTATAGCTAGTCCAATTCACGTGTAAAATGTCAGCTTCACTAAAAAGTGAGGCTAACAATCTCCCTCCAAGATGGTGTCACACGTGAATTGATTACAATGTTTCCTACAAGCAAAAATAAAGTAAAATGATAAGAATGAAGTTCAGCATTCCTTGAGATTATATTCAATGACCTTGATCTACTTGAATGCTCCAGCTTTATTTCTTCAGCTTGTAGAATCTAGTTGAGTTTTAACTCCCTCCCAACTAGTAGGCTCTTTTTTCTTCAGCTCCCTCCCAAACAGACACCCTTGAGACTGATTAAGAATCAATGCAGAAGTCTTCTTAAGGACCTCCTTTCTCATTTAGGATACACTGTGGGAGGGATGATATCATCAACATCGTCTCACTTAGGAAGCATTCCAGTCCCGAAGTACACACTTTATCCCTTTTCTGAAGTTTCCAGAAAGACATGGTATGACTTGCTATCATCATACTCATGTGTACATCTTATACCGAAGTACACACTTTATCCCTTTTTCGAAGTCAAAAACGTAGCACCAAAATCAATTAAGACCCGGAAATGCACTTTTCTCCCTCCCGGAAAGACATGGTAAGACTTGCTACACCAAAGTCAACTAAGTCCCGAGTGTAAGCAATTTATCCCTCTATGTAGTCAAAATGGTAACATCAAAGTCAACTAAGTCCCGAATGTACCCATTTAAATTGTTTCACCAAAGTCAACTAAGTCCCGAGTGAAAGCAATTTATCCCGCTATGTAGTCGAAACTGTAACATCAAAATGGTAACATAAAAACAACTAAGTACCGGATGTACACATTTCTCCCTCCAGGATGATGACTAACTGAGGAATCATCCTACTCATGTGTACATCGTATATCAACTGGAACTGCTTACTTAGCTTCATATACCCATGATTTCATAAGCAATACATTGTGAGAAGATGTCAAATCGTACTCTCTTTAACAATTCTCTCTTGATCAACCCGAACTAAATCCCCTTATCTATTCTGTCGGCTAATACTGATGACCACTGATTGAAGCATAATCCTTCACTTGTGACTTAATCTTGTACTATCCGTGTGACGAAGGAACGGTGCAGAGGCAAATCTCTGAGTACCATATACTCACCCAAAAGTATACAAAAAATACATCACCACTTGAAATCTCCTCAACTACGTGAGACACTGAGTACTACAATGTAACTCCTTAAAGTGATAGCTACTTTGTGGGTATAGGTAGAAAGAATCACAAAAGCAACTAGATATTTAAGTCTTCATCACTAACACAAGTCATCTTCGTTGTGGAGAAAGAAAGAACCGAAGACAAAATAAGTAAACTCCCCATGAAAGTTGACTTCAATCCCAAATAAGTAACATCGTATTATAACCTCGTAGTCATTTGAATTCAATACTAGCCTTTAAGAGTGAAGGTGAATTTTGATAAGGATCGTTTTTAGTGTATTGTATTGTGTTTGTTGTGTTGTTGTTCGTGAAATATTTTTGATGATGTGTTTAATGGATATCGGCTTAATACATATATATCATAACAACGGCCGTCCAAGTATTAAAACCCGGTCCTTCTCGATAAAAACCATATCAACGGCCATTAAGAACGGCCCGTCCAAAGTAATAAAAGATCCGCGGTCTATATTAGTACATACATACTTTCCGACAAAGAAATTAAAGACAGTTTCATTATACAAACAACACCACAAGCCTACACGCATCAAAGTTATTCCAATAACACACCTATGATCCTTTATACTTTGCCGTTATTATATATGCTAAAGAATCCATTAAATTATTCTCCCAAAAATCAAAACTCAGAAAAAAAAAAAATACTTATAGATAAAAAAAGAAAAAACGACCGATATAATCTGCATTTGTATTGTTTTTTTCTTTAATGTGTCTTTGTTTTTGAGATATGGTTTTTAGCAAAAAATGGTTCTACATATCTAATTTACTATGTTATGACTGTATACAACAAGTAGTATATCTCTTAAAACTTAGGCCAGGTGGAGCATAACGAATTCCTTACTAATACTACTTAAACACGAATAAACTGCATATTACTAACTTTTAACACCTCTCCAAATTCATTAACCGTACAAACTGCGAGAAATAAGACCTACCGCGCCTAAACACCCACCACACTCCAGACTCGCCCGCGTCCACACCACAAAAAACCGCCCCCTGTAAAAAAAACCCACGCAACACCAACAACAACAAAAAAAGCAGCTCAAACACGGGAAGCACTCCAGCACGCAACAAAGGACAAATAAAACGGCCTCTTCCACCAATCTACAGCACAAAGACATAACACCCAACTTAACCTTAACCACACACACCACACCCAAGCCACAGTACAAAGAAAAATACCACTATTATACCACCCAACACCACCCATCCCAAATCAAAATAATTAAAACCATAACAACAAAAAACACCTAATCCCCCCAACCCCATGAACAAAAACCAAAGCAATGATAAAAACCCCCCCTCCTCCCGCCCCCCCTGCACAATCCACACGAACCCACCCAACCCCCCCACCCAACCCCTCCCGACCACTCCTCAACCCCACCCCAGCGAAAAGCCCGCACCGCCCCCCCTGCCGGTGACCCCCCCACCTAACACGAACTTGAAAACACCCCCACACGACACCTAACCGGCCCACCAACCCCCCCCACATACTCAGCCCATTACCCAACCACTAGACTCTCACCCATAAACAAACCCCCTCCCCCCCTCCTACATATCACATATACTCGGCTCCCCCAATGTTCTTATGTTATAACAACACACAGCTCAGACCCACGTTGTTAGCACGGGGCTCATACCACACACCCCATCACTGCCGGCACAAGCCCAACCTTGACATAATCATTCTATCCTCCATCATATTTCCTATAATCATACACAAAAACAGCTACACCAATTATAAAACATTGCGTGAGGGAGATGGTGAGCGTGCTTGACCCCAGTCAACAAAAATAAAAATACCGATCCATTCAGTGAATACAATGTGTATACATAATACAGCAAGAAAAAGATCAAATAAACACAGTCCAAACAATCAGACCCGGTGTAAATTTTATCATCACTTCTCATCACACCATATTAGAAGAGGGCGGGGGTAATAATTCTCTGCACAATCCATAGCAATTTATGGCGAAAAGAAGATTTCAATTAGCACTGAACTTACAAAACTAAAGGGCATTAAAAAACATAAATAATTATCCAGAACCAACACAAAAAAACACCAAACCATCACACTTCAATCAATGATAACCCTAAAACGAAACCACCCTCGCACACTTCTTTTACACAATCACATTTAAATACTAACAATCTATCAATATATACCAATCACCCAATTTAATGTTATTTTTATAACTCTTTTAACAAAATTTCAACAATATATCATATTTAACACGCAACACCCTTTTTAATTAATCGAACACAAAACATTTACACTAACACAAAAACAAATTCAATATCAAACCACCATAAAACAAATAACCACAAGCTCACCACCAACCCCCCCCCCAAACCAACAAACAACGCACACATCCACAAAACCTACCCCCCATACAGACCACCTACTGCGCCCCCCCACACCACACACCCGACACAACCCCGCCCCACCCAACACACACACCACACCAACCCAACCCTCCCCTCCCCTCACCCCTCCTCACATCATCTTCCGACATATGTTCTTCTCTCGCCGGAACCCACCCCCCTCCCCTCTAGCGGTGCCCCGCACTCAACAACTCTTCACATAACTACTCCAAAAATTAAACTACAAACAATCGTTCAACCAACAACACAAAACTCCAACCCCAACAATAAGAAAACATCACATCTCCCCTACCAACATCTGCTTCATTATATACTCTCACCCCCCACAAAAAGACACACAAAATGTACGTTGCTTCAAATTCGCACAACAATTGAATCTATCGAAATTCAACCATCACATAGATATCCAAGTAACATATTGATTATGCTAACAAGAACACGTCAATCAAAATCAAACACAACATATGCAATGAACCAAAAGTTACAAGCCCAGAAAATTTCCGATGAAGCCACAGATGGGGGGGCAGACACATTCTAGCGTGTAGAATCCCGACCAAAATATGATTAAGGTATACTTACTAAGTAGCAAATTATCATTTTAATTGATTATGACAATCCAAACCAAAATAAAAACAACTATAACACAGAACAATAAATAAAGTAAACAACACAATCATACCACACAAAAATCCTACCAAAAAAATACTAACAAAGTCGAACCAACCCAAAATATAAAAAAAACAGTAAATTGGGTTTAATATAACTCAACAACGGCAAATCGTAACAATCACGAATATAGTAATAACCTTACACGTCTTATACTTGCTTTCTTCACATCATCACATTTCTACCACTCCAGTTCATCATCCTCCCGATACCCCCCTTTTATTCATTTCTTTCTATTTATCCCAGATGTCCAACCTCTCACCTTCGGATCATCTCTCCCCACAACTATCCTACTTATCAACCACCTTACCTTATACACCTTCTCTCCGCAACCTTCATCGTTCAGACCTACACACTTTCCCCTCAATTCATCTATTCACCTCTTCTCTCCCCTTCTCCCAACCCCCGCCCCCTCCACACCCGTTAATTCTATCGACTCCTCAACCAATTCTTTCTTCTATTACCTTATCAGCACGGGGGGGTTCTCCTGCAAGAGAAACTCCCTAATGATCCCATCTCCTATCCCCCATTAATCTCCCCACAGAAGCACAACTGAATGCCAAGAACAGAAAGTATTTTGTCGTTCTATCAAGGGCTCAAAATTCCTTTGATATGTAATGGGATGGGAATTCGATCAATCAGGTAGGTTTGTGTCTTAAGTTTTTGTTTGAGTTAACAATCAATCAAAAGTTTGATTATAACCATCACATTATTATACACATATCTATAATTTCGAATATTGAGGGAGGGGGTCTTTGTAACCCCGAACACACAACTAACGGACAAACAAGCTACAACAAGGATTGTGAATTAAAAAGATCATTACATAACCTTCCTTTATCTTTCGTGTTCTTGATAATCCCGTTGATCAGGAGTCATTTAATAATTGGAATTTGAAACACACTGAAGTATTAATAACACTGAGGATCTAACCTAAAATGACTCATACTTAATTATTTCTCGCAGTACCATCCTGTCCATCACAGTTAGTGTGGAGGATAGAGAATAGGATTAGAACAATGGTTAGTGTTGAACCCATGTGACCCCAGGTAGTGCCGGGGTGGGGGGGGAACACGAATGCCCCTGGAAGGCCGGCCGCTATCAAGCCCCCCCCTCCCGCATCCCCACCACCGCACACCACCCACAACCACTAGCCCCAGCAATAACCCTACACAACAGTATCGAACCCTCCAACCCCCGTCTTAAATTTCGTAAACACAATTCTCAGCAAATACACTCATCACCTATCCCCCCCGCAAACCCACCTAACACCACATCTCCCCCATCCGTACCCACCTCCCTCCGCACCCTTTATGACCCCCCAAAAGGACAACCATATTTCTCTGAGCCCCCCCATACATCTTGTATCCCTGAGCATCACCGTCATTATGATATCAAAAGATTACAAATTGATCGATCGGTGGTAGAAAGAAATTGTGTTTGGTTACGTGATTATTGAGTCTTGAATTGAAACTACACGGGATTTTACAATTCTTGACAAAACCGGGAAAACAAGTGTTTGTTTCACGGGATTTTACAAGTCAAAGAAATAACCGTATAATTTAAAATTGAGTTTGTTAAGTTTAAACTGAATTTATTTTTCACTGGTTCGGTCCTCTCGTTCGGTCCTCTAGTTCGGTCCTCTCGTTCGGTCCTTTCGTTCGGTCCTCTCGTTCGGTTCTAACTAGTGACCACTCGTTCGGTTCTAACTAGTGACCGCTCGTTCGGTTCTAACTAGTGAAAACACTCGTTCGGTTCTAACTAGAGAACACTCGTTCGGTTGACACTAATGAAGCTTGTTCGGTCCAACCTATGCAACTGCTCGTTCGGTTGTCTCGTTCGGTCCTCTAGTTCGGTCCTCTTGTTCGATTCTCTAGTTCGGTTCTAACTAGTACGAAACCCAAATTTTCAAAACTCAAAAAGACACGATTTTTAATGGTTTTTAGCAAAAATTCTTGTACAACTAGTATTACTAACCCTATAGGAACAATAAAAATGAAAACTTTAAGGTTTTTAAGCCAAAAAATTTGAATCACTAATTTGCTCTTTGTAAAGGTTTTGAACACAAATCAAACACAAAAACTAAACACACCACTCCATGGCTCTTGATACCAATTGAAGAATACTAGTAATCTTAAGATCAAACCAAGAACAAGAGTGAGATGTGGGTTGGGATGTTAGAGAGAACTTTGATGGAAAATGGATGAATGTATTAATGAAGTGTAATGGAAAAATGGAACAACCAACCCTCTCCAAGACTAGGAGAGGGGTATAAATACTACAATGGAGGCCGGCCATGGGCTGAGTTGGGCCTCCCATGGGCCTTGGGCCGGACTAGATTACTAATCTAATCATTATACTAACTACGAGCTAAGACCTGTTACAACTTGGAAGTGACCGACACTTTTCGTGTTTCCAACAGAAGTGCATGCATAGATACGTCATATCTTCCTTGATGGATACGGCATATAGGATGCCAGAATCAGTTTCTTCATATTTCTTCATTTAAGCTCCAGAATGCGTGCCTATTAGCTAATCTTCACCAAGTACTCTATAATTACTGCAATTCTCAAATACAAATGATTAATTAACAATTCTTTGAAATAATTATACAAAATAGGTTATTTACATGGGATAAATGATGCTATAAAAGTAACGTTATTTGATAATATCAGTAGCTCTCGAAGTAAATCACGTCTCCATCCTGAATAATTCCTGGTAAATATCTACCATTGCAATATTTTTCCATTCTCTAATTTCAAGTGGGCCACTTAGCATGTCCATGCTTGAAGCGAAACAGCTTGCAAATATGTTAAATATCATCACTAGGTTCCATCCAAGGTCCATAATCCAACCATGGCATATTAGCCACCCATGGAATGTCTTTGTTCCGTTCATGTATCCAAGTGTCATTATATTCCTCATATTTCTTGAATCCAGGTATATCTTTAGTAAGCATATCGACGTCGATTTGAAAAAGATAGTTAAATTCCTTGAATGCTTCACATAGAGGTATCTTGAAGCAAAATATATTAGTATCGATCCTAAAGATTTGAGAAATCTCATTTTCTTCAATCAAGTTATCATCTCCAAGGTTAGAAAGCTTATTGTCGGTTATCACTTCTTCATCATCCTCTCTTGTCCAATAAATACATAACACATAATTCGTATACCAATCCATCGTCATATAATTACTAAAATTCGAAGCCAACCATTCAACAAAATCAACATTTAATGGATCATATCCCATACCTACATCAAGTCCATATACTTCTTTTGTTTCTTAATTTCCTTTTACTCATCGAATTGCTTTTGTAACTCCGGATCAACCACGTAGAAATCACACTCTCATTGACTTCATTAATTACCATCCTATGATCACCGTATTTTAAATCTAGCCATTGCTCCATAGTTACATCAATCTACCTTACAAATCTCTTATTAACGAAAATCACCGCTTCAGCATACATTTTCTCACACTCATCATAACACAATTTTGTTTCATAAAAATCAAGGCTCCCATAATCTAAATCATCCATTTTTTGCTCAACACTTGAGGAATAAGAAAGCTTATGAATTTTCACCTCATAAGTAAACAAATCATCATCCATTCCACTTAATCGGTTGAACTCATTAAAAATCATCCCAAGAGGTGTATCGTAAGTAAACAAATCATTATCGATCATGAGTAACACTAGTGCTTCAAATTCTTCCTTTATTACCCTCATCTTAGCTACTGAAAAGATCCAGAAGATTGTCAGTAGAATCAGTTAGAAAAAAGGTATATATATAAAAAAAATAAACGCCAAACCCGAATACTAAAATTTTAAATATGCTGTTGTATCCGATAATCAATACGCCGTATTCAATTGACTGAATATGCCGTATTGATCTATTGAACAGAATACGCTGTATTGATCACGAAAGGATGATACGCCGTATTCAATGTAATGAATACACTGTATCAGTTATTCGATCAGAATAGGTACAAAAAATAAAAACAATGCAAAAAAATAAATATGCAAATTATACAATGCACAAAAATCAAACACACAAACAAACAACTAAGATGGATGATCATCAAAATAAAGACTCAAAAACAAAAATTTACACTAATCTAAGTTGTGTTAAATCTAAACTAAAGTACTAATAAAAGCAAGAATTAAACAATTCACTCATGGAAAATGGCGCCAAAAACTTGATATGTCGTTGTGCGTAGGTATTATTTGTTATCAAGTTTTACTATTTATATTTTGCCGACTATACCTAAAACAACACTAATGGGCAGTGTACCCGATCAGGTATAGTTTTGTTGGGAAGTAGGGTGTCGATCACTAAAAGCGAGAGAGTTAACTCCTAATTCTATTAATATTTTAGTTATTTAAGTTAGTCCTAATTTATTCTATGGTATACCAAAGTTAAACCTAAACTAATGGCAAAAAGGAGGTTTTCAGCCTGAGAGTCTGGCACGAGTTTTGGTTTATCTAGAATGAGATTGGGCGATTAACACATACAAGCTGACATTTAGAAGATAGAGAAGCGGTCAAGCCTATTGTAAGGAAAACGTATTAACCATATTTAATCTAATAAAATGCATGTTTTAGTTTATAAGTCTAATGATTGTCTTATCTCGTTGTTGATATGTCATTCCTAGATTTAGGCGGTACTTGTTCCTAAAACCTAGACATGCTAATTCTGTCATAATTAAACACATCCGCATAAAGCAATCATGGTTGATTATAATGTATCTTATGATACAATAATGGTGATCTTATTAAATCCTAGCTCATCGAGACTTTACTAACTTACTGCTTAATGACTCTTTATATACTAGTAGTCCACTTGTCCAGATTATTACTGATTCGATAAAATTGTATATATATAATATATCCCAAATATCAAATAGTAATAGTATAGAAAGTATCCCGTTCGATATGAAAATTACTTAAGGACAAGTAATAGTTTATCTTCCGGATGTCATGTCCCAACGAGAGATGAATTTGAAACTCATGAAAATGTTTCCAATTTAATGCTTGAATATCTTTTAATTTTTTTGGTTTTAAAATTTTAAACTAGATATAAACTAATTAAAGATGCTAAAATTATACTAATAAATTAAACTACGAATATTATGCTAAAATGATCTAAAAAAATATAAGACGAACATGCTTGCTAAGTGACGTGAAAAGTTCCTCAAGTGTGAATTAAGGTTTTACTTAACGAATTAACTTCCTTAGAAAAGATATTTATCTCACAACGTTGGTTTATTTTGACAAAAATCTTTTAAAAAGATATTAATTACTAGAAGTGTCGTTTGACTATTTTTTTCAGATTTTGCCCTTCAAAACATTCAAACTACAAATCTAAATAATCGAGAATTATTAATTAACAATCCTTTTTACAATCCACACTTATTTTCCAATCCACTGATCACTTAGCAAGCACTAATAAACTACTCACTAATCATAACAATCAACAAACAAGCAAATAAAGACATATTATTAATCTAAATAATCTACACTAATGAATTGAAAAGAGAAAGGAAATAGAACCGAATGTCAAGTCGAATACGAAAAGTAACCACCCGATTTAATAAGCTAAAGAAAATAGTCAAATTCTATCTAGTTTATTAAACCCGTAAGCTCCACGCCTCATAAGTTGACCGGTACCAAAAACACAAAAACATATAAACTGTTAATGTTAAAACAGTTTTTCATATATTGCAAATTTCCCAAATCTGTTTTCTATAACAATTAGCACGATCCAATAAACAGGCCAAACAAGATTTCCGAAATTAGATAAGAATAAAGAAAAGGCCGGGTTACCAAATTATGTCATAGAATAAACACTTAACTTTTAAACAGTTATACATAATTCCTTTCATTAAGCTGGTGTGACTTTCTATAAACTGTTTTCAAAACGAATAAGCTATAACTTTTACAACTTAATAAGCCAGAACAACAACAACAGCTTAAGCACTTTACTTAAACTTTTTAAAACCGAGAACTAATCCTTAAAGCACTAACAATAAATCAATAAGCTCACTAAATTCAAATAAGCTGATGTGTATTTTCTACAAGCTTTAAATTTATAATAACTAGAAATACCGGTTTTGACTAAAAACGTGACATTCGGGCAAGTATACCCTATTCGAGTGTAATATAGTATTGGGTAAGTCCAGGTCGTTCCACGGGATTTGTAGCAATTCACAGATTATTTATCAAGTAACAAAGCTAAATGATTGTCACGGATCAAATAGCCAAAACGTGTGTATAAAGTAAGCAAGAAACAAGACATGATCCACATAATATAATAGATATAGATAGAGCAAGACTATATATAAATAAAGCATACAAGTCATATATGATGGGTAATCATAATAACAAGCATATCTACCAATGATAACATATAATCCTTTCGGCCTATATACTACATCATCACTAGTGCATTAAGAGTGGTTTATATCAAATATGCATATATATAACATAAGGAAAGGTCTTAAACATTATTCTACTTGGTTTATTTATCAAGTTACCATACAATTCTCACAAGCATGATATTGATTCATATGGCCAACATGATTCAAAATATATCAAGGCAATTAATCCTTTCGGCCTATTTCAATTGCAAGATATATCAAAAGATAAACAATGTAGGTCCTTGGTCTTGGATCTATATAGCCTTTATAAGACAATAGCTAACTTGAATAAATCTAAATCAACTATGTGAGAGACACTGACTATGAATATCAAGTGTTAATGCGGAATCTTAACACAAGATTTAAGAAGAACAATAATACTAAATTTGCTATTGATTTCTATTAGGTATGGATACTATTGATTCTATTACATATATAAAACTCTATGTCATAGGGTTCCTTTTATACACCAAGGAAACCCTAATGGGCTTTACAAACATGTGAAAAGATAATGCATATCCTTTCCTAAGATATCTCTAAGATAACTATTACTATTCTGTTATATAAACAGACTTAACTCAAACAGACTTAACTAAATACAACCAGTACTAACTATAGTACTGCTATTCTACCAGTACTAACTTTAGTACTGCCAGACTTAACTTAGTACTGCCAGTATTAACTTAGTACTGCCAGAACTAACTTATACTACCAGACTTAACTGTTATACTACCAGTATTAAGTCTTTTACATTCTATTTCCCAACAAACAATGATCTAAGTAAAATAACATTGAATTCATAAACATGTATATTCATAAATCATAGCAAAATCATCCAAATATTATTCATGTTTTACATATAAGAAGCAAAGTAACAATACCAATATTTCGACTACAACAACCATCAACCCAAAAATAGTAGTTCCATGATCAACCAACAACCAAATGCTACTAAGATAACCCAGAATATACTATGTAACTTCTGGAAATCAGCAACATATCACCAAATGGAGTGTTTGGTAAAAAGGTTTATGGTGATGATCTTAAGAGAATTTGGTATGAATCCTCTAAGAATCAAAATGGGAAGTGTTTAGATTTAGGAAATGGATAGAATGTGGTCTAGATATGGTGGTGGATCAGTGGTATTTCATGGTGGAGAGTGGTGGTAGCATGGTGGTGACATGGTGGTGAGAAGGGGTGTTTGGATCATTGGATCCTAAGATCCTCACCACTCTTTCCTCCTCTCCCACTTGATTTAGAGATTGTGTATGAGAGATATGAATTGGTGTGTTGGATTGGATGAATTTAAGGGCTATTTATAAGGTAAAATTTACTTGGGGACCAATAAAAGGTTGTATGTGGACGTTTTTGAGGCTAAATTCATGTTTTTAATGCTGCAGACTGAAAGTGCGGCGCACATTTTTATTTGTGCACCGTACTTGGGATTTTGTGAAAAGTACGCCGCACATTTTTGGAAGTGCGGTGCACTTGGAGCAATTTTAGTACTTGGCCTTTTCATGGTTGTAGATAATTGAATTCTCTTCACGTGGCCACCAGAATCGCGTCAAACGGAGTTCGTATGACCGAGTTATGGCCAAAACAGTGAACAGGTGTCGGAAAGCATTCAGTTTGAGTTCTTTCTTCGTTTAAGCTTCAAATCTTCGTGTATTCTTCCGTTTTCTTCCGCGACACATTCCAAGAACCTACAATAGCAAATATACTCTATTTTATACCAATATTTCTTATATTTAACCAATTTATATATGTAAAATCATTGATAACGCATATAAAAACATGTATAATTTGAGTGTTATCATAAGCATACGAAACTAATTCTCAAATAAGCTCTACTAGATGTTAAGCCAAACTAGAAATCGTTCAAGAATAGAACTAAGAAGGAATAAGCACTTTAACGATTAAAACCAAACAAGATCTAAATAAACTAAACAAGTTCTATACTACAAACGCTAAGTACGCCGACATATTACTAAAATAAGCACTCTCTAAAACAACAAGCCAACTCTTAACAGAATAAGCAATAAACAGATCAATAAGCCAAATGAAACAGAAACCAGAAAATGAAATAAGCACTTAGCAACTTATTCGCAACATCTCAACCAAATAAGCTATTAACGAACGCTTTTGTAAACTATCTAAGCTCAAATGAAATCCATCAAGCTATTAATAAGCTTATTAGATTTAATGAAGAGCTTCTAGAAAACCAACAAACTTATAAACAGAAAATAAGCTCGATCTTAGCTTCTTTTATAAGCTTAAACTCAAAAACTTATTTTGAAAGAGAGGTTAAGAATTGTTAAAGCTTTTTGAAAAGCTTATTAGATCTATACCTTGATTCGAAAACAAGCTCAGATTTAAGTTGAGATAATAAGCTAAAATGAGAAGAGCTTATTAAACGATAAGCTAGATAAGAAAAGAAGAAAAGAAAATAACCATTCTTAATCACCAAACATCTTCATTAAGCTAAGAATCTCTTACAATATCTCAAATAAGCTGAAATATTAACTTTACAAATAAGCAGAAATTAAAATAAGCTAACACTAAAAACTAGAAAGGAAAATTTTGCTAAAACTAAATCCTAATGAATAAAAGTATGGGGGAGAGGTTTCTTTTATAGCCAAGCTCAGGGGGAAGAAATGAAAATTCTGCACACCACCACCTCATTGATTAGCCAATCATTGGCCTCCAATTTTGAACCTCGGATTCCAGACGTGTTAGGGGTCTGATCCTCCAATGAATGAAGGCCACGTGGCCTTATCCAGCGTAATAAAAACGCGTTCATTCATTTCTCAACCATGTGAAAGAAATTGAGTGTATAAATGGAAGTGCCATACGTTGCTCCAAGATTGGCCAAAAAATAGTTAGTGCGTGCGAGTGGGCCTAAGCACGCGCTGCATTGATTTAATTTTGGGAAGTTTAGCTCACTCGTTGCTTTTCCTTATTACTCATTCAGTGACAACAAAAATGGGACTTGGGCTTAAAGTCCTTGGTCCTAGCTTCAAACTTTCATTTATCTTGTTTCTGGGCCGAGTAATATAACAACATCTTGGGCTGCAGTTTGTATTAAATAAGTATGGGTTGGTCCGACCCATATAAATGGTGTCGGGCGAGCCCAATAAAAGATGAAGGCACCGTTGGACTTGGATTTTCATACTCTATCCAATGGTATGCTCATGGAATTTTTATGACTTCGTCTTGATCTCGAATAATTAGTAAACTTTATCGAATCGAACTTGAAAATTCCCGTTTTTGCTTTGTTTTCAATCCTTAGTACCTGCAAGACATAAAAACATAATACAAACATATTTGCAATACAATTTTCCATATTTTAGGGTTTTTAGTTCGTTTAATAGTGTTTTCCGGGGTACAATGATGTGTGTTTAAGCACACATCAATTACTTAGGGAATCAGAATGTTATTTATTGATCCTAGGTCACCTGCTAGTCCAACTTATTCACTAAACCAAGAGCAAAGACAACACGTTATTTGTGATCCTATTACTCTAGATATAAAAATTACATATATGGATAGCTATCTCGGTGATGCGTTCGTCATAGGACTTCAACAAGAATTTTTACAACTCTCTGTGTAGAGCACCTAACCGTTGTAGTGTAGTAAGGCAAGACTCAGGGGTTGTTATCATTCTCTAAAGGAATAGGTTGGGAAGGCTAGATCAAGATCTAACAGATGTCTATGAGGTTGAGAGAAGATTCTTTTTGTATTTTTATTTTATAGAAAGCAGGTAAAATCATATGTTTGTGAGGTAGGTTTGTTTTATCTAATTAAACTAAATTAATATCAAAACTACTTTGGAGGTAACTTATATGGTAAACAAACGTATTTACTTAATCATGCACTACTCCTCATAGTGCTTTTTCTAATCCTGTTGCTTTGTCACACTTGTGATGATGTGTGTAAGTATTTCTTAAGTCATGAACGAATTACATGAATCCACCGTCTACGTAATATTCTGTTAGGGAAACGAACAAGTAAGGTAGTATGAAGACTATTAAAAGGCCCCTAAGAGTATATTAAATGCAATTAAAATATCTTAAGAGGGATCAACCATATTAGGGGTAAGGTAGTATGAAGACTGTTACCGATGATATCCTTTCTACACATTTACGTTTTCTTAGACGTCTATGCCAATTTAATATATTATGGCTAGTTTTCTAAAGCCTAACGCGCACATCCATCACATGAAGCAACATAAAAAGGATCTACAATCTAACTTTTATACAATCATAAGTAAATACTAAAGGATCTAGCCTAGCATGTTATAATAAGGTAAAGAACACAAATCAATCAAACAATACATAGACATACTAAAAGATTGAAGGGATAAATGAACTTTACTTGATTAAAACATGGATTAAAGACTGTTACAATAGGGTTTTGAGGCCCTAAAGACGGCCTAAAAAGTTGCCAAACTCGAATATAAAAGTTAGGGTTTGTTTCTCAAAAGTTGCACACTAAAACCCTAAAATTGGTTTTGTATATATAGGAAAAGCGATGCGACGATGTCGTGTTATAGTCGTGACGCCGTCACCACGTCGAATCTTCTAGAGCCACTTTAAAGGATTTGGTGTAGAGTCATAGTCTTGTCCGTTTCTTCTCCAAATGAGTCCAAGTCATGTATATATCCTCCAAAGGCCATCTAAGTGCTAAAAACACAAAAACCAACGATTAAGCACATAATCTGGGCATATTTGCATGATTTAGGGAGTTAAATGACCCTGAAAAAGTGTGTAAAATAACACCTCATCAAATACCTCTACACTTTGGATTTGCTTGTCCTCAAGCAAATGGGTTTTTCTACATAGATAATAGCAATATTGGGGGCATTTAACCTAATCTTTAGAAGCCGTTTAGGACACAACCTCCTAGACCTTGTAATTAAAAGCACGAAAAGCATATACTAGCACCTCCCATAAGTGTTTGGATTCTCTCTTTCTCTCGGGTGCATAATAAATTATAACAATATGGGGAAATGGGAAAATAACACTCATTACATGTCATAGCATATAAATTACCATAGGCTTGGTAAAGGATCAAACCTTCACCGCTAGGTGCAAGTATTAGTCATTACTATCAAAGACGTCTTTTAAAGGGTTATGGGGTGTAGGTGTAAGATAACTTAAATGGAAATGGAAACGGATGGGAAATATTTAGGGAGTGACTTTTTGGGTGAATTTAGGGTGAAATGGTTAGCTAATTATTTTTAAGAATACACGCTAATTGGGTTGCTAAGCCAATGACTCCGACAAAGATATACAAACTCTACATCAATCTCTTTTCTTTTTCTTTTCTTTTTTTTTCACTAACATAATACATCATTTGGGGTTTATAGATGCACCCCTACACTTGAGTTTTAGAACTCAAAATTACAAGCTAACTAATGACCCAAATTGAGGTGGATCAACATAACATAGAGATTATTTAACAAATATATGGGGGTATTGACTTAACTTTTCTTCCCTATTCTTCCACGAAATAAATACTATCATGAATCCCAATCATCCCAAAACTGTATTTACAAGGATAAGGACTTAGCAACTGTGTACTCAAATAATGTTGATCCCACTTGAATAGATATTGCTTAGCATGTAAAGAGGCTTAGTCGTATTGAATAAATCCAAGACAACTATGGTAGAAACTTTGATTGAATATATTAAAAACTATGCGAAATCTAGTTAATGATACTAAGAAGAATTCTAATGAAATAGTAACACAAAATCAATAACAAGACAGATTACCAAACTTTCAGACTTAATATAAAACGAACATTCTTAATAGTGTTAGGGTTTACAAAACCTTGAAGATATGAATATCAAAGATGTGTATAACATTATGCCCTAGGATCTCCTTTTATACACCAAGGAGTCCTACAAGGCTTACAATACTTTCCTAAGTTATCATGATCTTTTCTATAAACAAACGTAATCTCTTAAACAAATAAGTTATACATATCTTTTTTTACAAATAACTAATACTTATCTTTATAAGTATTCTTGTTCTCCAATCAATCTTTATCCTTTATCTGTCAGCATAATCCTTCCAGCAGTAGTAATCACTCAGCAGTTGTAACTGAGCACAAGCAACATTAACGACTTGGAAGTTTACTTTAGCAGTACTAACATACACTAGCAGTAGTAACTACTTAGTATATTTTCAGTCTTCATCTCTGAGCAGTCTTAACTTCTACTAGCAGCAGTAACTTTATACTAACAGTACTAATTATACTAACAGTAGTACTAGCAGTAGTAACTTTTTACTACAGTAATAAACTACTTAGCATAATTTTGATTAGTATTACCAGCAGCACTAAGTTATGCTTGACATCACTAATGTATACCTGAGCAGCAGTAACTCTAAGAATATCTTGAAGTCTTTAAATCCTAACAATCCTTCCCTAAACTTGATGTTCATCTTCTGAATCTTCAAATTTCATTAAAAGTCTTCACCATCACCAGGAGGATGCATTCAAACACTTCATTGACCCTTATCCTGCTTTGTCATGAGCTTGAGTAATTGATTACACATGCTTCATTCCGATGGTTAGTTTGATGCTTTTGTTCAGCAGTGTTGTGATTGTTATTGGTTTGTAAGGGGATATCTTTTCTCAACTACATAAAGATATGTGATTTTTAAACCTCACAAAAGTGTCTCTCTATGAAGTTTTAAAACAGCTTCCAAAATAGTGACTTTGTCCATAAATGAACTTTTTCCTTGTAGATTTCTCCATTATGTCAGTTCAAACATTACTTTTCAGATCACATACATAACACTCTTTCAATAATCCTCCTCTTAGCTTGTCTTCCCATGTTTATCTTTTATAACATAAACTTCCATGGCGTCTCTAAGTTTCTTCTCTATCAATATACCTGAAGCCTCTTATCATTGATTAATACCTTTTTGAGTCTTCATCTGCCCCTTATCAATTTAAAGTATCCCATCCTCCATCTTATCGATCTTGTATTTAACAATCAATTAGAGTTTTGTGGCTAGACGGAATAGCCTCAATTGCTACCTATCATCTTTAACTATTCAATATGCCTTTTCATCTTGTCTCTCTTGATCATCATCTTTTTCAGCTTCTACATGCTCATCTATCTTCTGCTTCTTTGATTTATCAGATTCAAGCTCATCTCCTGCTCTTTTAGAACTTCCTTCTGTTCTTGTCTCACTGCTTTTCACCACCTCTGAATCCATAGGAACAAATGAATTTACCTGTTTGTATGCTTTGTCAAAGAGCTTCTAAATTTCTTCATAACTCCTTCCTTTCAGCTAATTGTGATTGTATCCACAATATTCTTAGGTTGCACACATTTCTATTCCTTATATGAGTTTTTGGTAGGTGGGTTTACTTCTTTGCTCTGCTGATCTCTGTGCTGCAAAAACTCTTTCCTTTCAACTATCATCTCCACTAACATTCTTGACTTTTCTTTAATAGAGAATTGTTCTTGTTCTTCAGCTTAGAGTCTTGCAGCTAATTGCTCATCAGCCTCAATCATAGCTTGAATTCTATCCAATTCTTCAATAATTGCTGCTCTGCTAGCTTCTTCTTGAGCAACTCTTTCTTTTTGCATTCTTTCCAACTCTGCTTGTTCTTGAGCATGCAATCTGAGTGCCAATTCTTCATCAAGTGCAATTTGATCTTTCTTCTTTAATGGATTTTCAAGCTCAACCATTTTTCACTTGCCTTTGTCTTTTGCTTGTGGAAGTTGTGATGAAGAAACTATTGGTGTAAATGCAGATGCTTGCTCCTCCTGATCATGGAAGACAATTCCTTTTGCCTTTGGTCTTGTGCTAGTAACAGAAACTAGTAACGTATTGTGGCAGCATATCTGTAACAGCCTTTGGTCTTAGTGCTTTAATCTTATCAAGGTTGAGCTTAGAGTCAAATCTCATCAACAGTTGTTGTAGCACTGGCAGTAGTAACTACTTCACCAGCAGTAGTAATTGGATTCAGCAGACTAACTTCCTTTTCAACAATTCTTTTTCAGCACACAACTTATTCCCTTGTAAATCATATTGATACATCAAAACAACATCTCTTCATCATATCTTTCTTGAGTCTCATCAATCAAAGTCACTTCTGCATCAGCATCAATATCAGCTATTTTCCTCCCTTGTTTGGATGCATCCTCCTGAGCACCCAAACTAACATCATTAGAGGATTCTACCCTGCTAGCTGAACCAACCTTCCTTAACCTTTTGAGCCCTGAAGTTCTTGACTTCTTTCTCTTTTCTAACTGCTTGACTCTCTTCTTTAAACTAGCAATCTCCTTTGCTTGTGCAGGTGGTGTTCAATTTGGTGATGGTACTATGGTTTTGTCATTCTGCTCTACTCCAAATCAAGAAACATGCTTTGTAGTTTGGTACATAAACTCATCAATTTAGTAAGTTGCAATCTATCCTTACCACTTTGAGGTAGATCACAGGAAAGGGTAGATATAGGTTCCTCATTTGTAGCCTCATCATGGATAGGATCTGTAGGACCACTGTCCTTCCTCTGTTTCCTTTTAGACTTTTTCTTTTGAGGCTTAGATGATGATGGTTGAGTAATAATGGGTGTGGAATGGGAATCAGTAGGAGCAGCTGAATCTTTACCCATGTCTTCTGGAGCTTGAACCATCATAGTTTGAAATAGAGGGGTGATTCTCCTAGAGAAACCTTTTCCTTCCCTCTTCATATTAGCAAAAATATTTTTTGTATAGGAAGGTGTAACATAAATCCCTTTATGTTTGGACATTCCTTTAACTTGTTTGTCCAGGAACACTTGCACAAACCTTGGATACATAATAAATTTAACCTCACCTTCTAAGTTCTTCATCATATGATCAAAAATGTACTTGGAAAAGTTAAATTTTTGGTTTGTAGCAAGACAGATGATAGCAGATGCCATAGTGCTACTAAATTCATTCCAAGCTGTAGTCTTAGCACTAAGGCATTGCAGAATTATATGGATAAGAAATTTCCATTGGGATGAAAAATAAGCTTTATAGAATGTAAGCTTTTGTATAAGATTTTCATACCCCATGAGTGTCAGCTGTTCAAAAATTACATCAATTGGCAGACATTCAGTCCCTTCAGCATCTTCTAACATAAGATCACTTCTTACACTCTTCTTAGTGATGATAACCTTCTTCTTATGTACTAGGGCTTGTATCTGACGTTCCCCATTAACTGTCTTAGCCTTAGCAGTTGCCCAGAACTGTTTAATGCATGATTCATATACTGTAGGATTAACCGTTAACGCAAATTTGATGGAACTTGCATTCAGAAAATCAATAATGCCTTCAAACCCATTACTTTCTTTGGGTTTCTCCAAAAACACAACTAAATTGTAAGTTTCAGCAAACTTTAGGGTCGACATTGTGATGGGTTTTGATGATTAAAGATGAAATTGAGTTAGGGTTTATGATTAGAGAGTATATCAAGGTGTAAAATCAATTGAATGAGTGATTGAAACCCTTAATCGAAGTATCTTATGAAATCTCCCTTCAAACTACAGTTAACTTGAACTGGGCGAGCATTAAGATAAGTCCTAACAGTATTAACTAACCCAGCAGTAGGAAGTTATGCTATGTGGCAGCATTAACTTATGCTACAGCAGTAGTGAATGCCTAGCAACATAAACTAGTACTGGCAGCAGTAAGTTTATGCTTAGCAGCATTAACTTTGAAACACCAACATTAGCTCTAATTTCATCCCAAAATGTATTTCTATCATTAATTTTGATTCTCACAAGCTCTCTTTTTGTTTCTAATCTCACAATATCTCTCATTTCTTTTTCTCACCAATTCACTCTATTTGTTTTTATATCACACAACTCTCTTTCTATTTTTCAGCTCACTATATCTCTCATTTCTTTTTCTCACCAATTCACTCTATCTGTTTTGATATCACAAATCAAGAGCCCTAACAGACAGTTTGGTACAAAATTCCATCAATTTCTTTAGTTTCGTGCTATCCTCCCCACTTCCAAGTGTGTTAACTCTTGAGAGAGGTAGATCATAGAAATTGTTTAGATGCAGCCTTAACTCAAATTTGAGCTTCTGCACCCCCTAATATGGTATCTTGACACCTGGGACCACTACCTGAATCAGTTCCCTGGGGAGAAGACTCATTAAGTGTTGACATAGATTGGGTCCTATTTATGTTACCAATGTCCTGCTTTGCTTCTAAGCTTAGAAAGCAGTTATGAGTTGTATTGGCGGCCCTTTCCATGTTTGTCTTCCCACGGACACATGGGAATAAGTCCACTTGGTATGTGATATCTCAGTGGGTCCTTTTGGATTTCCTAGGTTTTTGAGTCTTTTTGGGTTAAGATAATGATGGAACAGTAATTGGTTCAAGATTAGATAGTGAATCAGTTGTTGTTGTGGATGTTGTGTTATGGTCAGTTGAGATTTCCTGGACCTTCACCCAATCTGTTTGTGTTTGTGTATGTGTGCATTTCTAGGTTATTAAAATGCATCAGTTGTGTATAATCAGCTCTTCATAGGACTCAAATTACCTCATTTACCTTCAATCATAGTTCAAAGGTTAAGCATTCTAATACTTGCAATCAGATATTGAAATATGCTAACATCAAATGCCTTTATGAGTAAATCAGTAACATTGTGATCAGTGTGAATCTTGATCACTTAAATTAATCTCTTCTCATATGAATCCCTGATGAAGTGATGTCTAATCTTAATGTGCTTAGTCTTTGAGTGAAACACTAGATTCTTAACAATGCAGATTATGCTTTTATTGTCAATGAAAATCTTGGTGTCTATAAAGTTGTATCCATAATCAAGCAATTGATTTTGGATCCATAACACCTGTCCATAGCAATTAGCAGCAGCAACATACTCTGCTTTAGTAGTGGACTTGGCAACTATAGTCTGCTTTTTACATTGCCATGAAATCAACCTTCTTCTAAGAAATTGACAACCTCCTGTTGTGGATTTCCTGTCTAAGCTAGCACCAGCATAATCACTATCAGAAAAAGCCTCCAAGTCAAATGGTGAATCTCTAGGATACCAAAGTCCCAATTTAGGATGACCTTTTAAGTATCTAAAGATTCTCTTCACAGCATGAAGATGTGAAGTCTTTGGTGTAACTTAGAACCTTGCACAAGCACAAACAACAAATATTATGTCAGGTCTAGAAGCTGTTAGGTACATCAATGATCCAATCATTGATCTGTATAAATGAACATCCACATCTGTAGCTTCTTCATCCTTGAGTAATGCTTTGTTAGTCTCCATGGGAGTGCTGGCTGTCTTCACAGTGGCAAAATCAAACTTCTTCAAAATATCAGCCACATATTTGTCTTGGCTAATGAAGATTCCATCATCTTTCTGTTTTACCTGCAACCCTAAAAAGAAAGTGAGCTCCCTTATAAAACTCATCTGGAATCTCTTGTGCATCATATGTTCAAACTCAATGCATAAATACTTTTAGTAGACCCAAAGATGATGTCATATACATACACCTTCACTAACAGGATATCACCTTTGTCCTTTTTGATAAACAAAGTCTTGTCTATAGTCCCTCTTCTAAATCTATTTTCTAATAAATAGGTAGATAAGGTCTCATACCAGGCTCTAGGAGCTTGATGTAAACCATATAAAGCTTTTTCTACCTTGTTAACTTTGTTAGGAAACTCTGGATCTTCAAACCCTAGAGGTTGGCAAACTAGCCTCTTTTCAAGTGTGCCTACGAATAATGCAACTCTTTCAGCTCCATCTGATAACAATGAAGTTAAGTTCCATGAATGAGGCACAGGCTCGAAAAGCCTAATTGCTTCAATCTTAGCAACTGGAGCAAAAACTTCATCATAAATCTATACCCTCCTCTTGAGTGTAACCCTGTGCTACCAGCCTTGCCTTGTTTCTAACCACAATACCTCTATCATCTTTCTTGTTTCTGTACACCCATTTAGTACCAATGCCCTTTTGCCATAGGGTAAATCAACCAAAGTCCAAACCTTCTATAATTTAAACTGTAGAAGCTCATCCTGCATTGCTTCTATCCAACTTGGATCTGTCAAAGCTTGAATCACCTTTTGGGTTCTATTTGTGATAGAAAATAAGTAAACATACAATTCTGACAATCTTATGGCTTGATTCTTTATTGCACTAAAACTAAACATACCTTGTTTAGTTACATTCTTTGTCAATCCTTCTGGTTTAGGTGCTGAATGTATATCTACCAATGTTTGTTCAAGTGGATATCCTTGTGAACTCTTGTAGTTGGAATAGGGACTGACAGGTACAGTTGTAGCCAAATTGTTCATGTCAGCCTCTGCACCAACTTCTTCATCATCATTAGAATAGACAATCTCTTCCAAATTAGGCATATTTGGATCATAATTACATCCTTAGTACTATATCTCTTCAACTTCTTTATTTGCTATGTCTGCAGCAATTAAAAGTTAGACATCACGTATTAGTGTATTGTTAGTACTGTTGACATTTGCATCCTGCTCTTGATTAACTCTTGGCTCTTCTGTATTTGGCATCTCACTATCTTCATTCTCTGGATATTCAGAATCCATCTTTTCCTCCTCCCCTGATGGTTTGAATCCAGCATCCGGAGAATCCTTTGAACTTTTAGAGAGTGATGGATTAGATGTCAACAATGGTAGCAATATATACTCTTGATCATGTACTATCTTCTTCCCAGCTTGACCTACATCAATGTTTTCTTTGGTACATGTATTACCATTAGTTTGATTCCCTGCAACAACTGGCTTATAATTCATAGATATTGTTAGAGCATCTATATCAGAAAGCCAATTAGGTCTATTTCCTACAATATTAGGTGTTTCTTCACTAAACTTAACATGCAGGTTCTCTTCTACTATCCTAGTTCTACTGTTGAATGCCTTGAATGCTTTGCTATTGGTAGAGTATCCTAAAAAGAACCCTTCATTAGCTTTTCCATCAAACTTACCTAGGTGATTGATATGTGTGATAACACATATCCATTTTATATCAAAATAAACCCAATAAAGACCAAAAACATAATAAAAATGGCAAAGATATGCTTGTTTTTGTGTTTTGTATGTGCAGGTACGGATAAAGCAAAAAACCACAAGAAAACGGTTAAAACCGGGCAAACACGAACACAAGAACGGAAGATCACACAAAAAGCCGGGAGAAAGCTATCAAAGTCAAACTATGGTCAAAGCTTCAGTCAACTTGGTCAACAAAAGTCAAGGTCACTAAAGGACAAAATCCCAAAGTTACAAATCAGTCCCTCATCTTATCCCAAATTACAAAAGTGGTCCCAAAAAACTTTTATAGTTAACTCCCGTTAACTATAACCCAAGCCCGTTATCTAACCTTCTATAAACAAAGCCCAAAACAAATAATACCCGGCCCAATCATTTTGTATAAACCCAAAGTCAAACAAAAACACGCCTGGGTTAACATAAATTAAATGTACCCTTATAAGTAAAAACAAGCGGGAAAAGTGGTTTTACCATTGTTCATCCGTCTTCTATCTTTTCACCCAAGGTCAAAATCATGGGGCAAATCCCAATTGAAGGACAAAAAGGACAATTCATGTGTTAAAGTACACCTTGGCAGCAACAAACGTCATTTACAAGCTCTCATTGGCTAAAACCCAAGAAGGAATGCCACGTTGGATTGAAGAAAGCACAAGGAATGAAGCAATTCATACTCATCTTACTCACAGAAGTAACACAAAGGTGTCACATCACAGATTGCCACCCTGGCAATCCGTGTGAGACAATCTAATCTAACGGCTTGTATTGAAGACTTAATGATTGAAGAATGATCAAGGGCTATAATGATTGGGAGCGTCTAACTGAATTTGTGCCTAGAAGCTTCTCCAACGGGCTATATAAAGCCTCACTCCTCACACACAAGAGATCTTATCTTTTCTTTTCTAGAGTAGCTTTTAGCTTAGTAAATTTAGCTTAATGTAATTTCATTTAAATCTCTTGTAATTTTCTTTTCAAGTAATGTAATCAAGCTTTGTAGTTAATGAAATTGAGTTTTTACTTTCAAACAATATGTCATAAGTTTGTGTCTTTAAGTTTTTTTTAACCTTTTTCAAATGATAAGCTACTGTTTCATAAGCTCGCTTAAGCTAATTTCAGCTCTCACAAGTCTCTAAGCTTGTGATTGAGCTACATTGTTCATTTAATCAACTTAAACCTTTAAAATCAGCTAATTACCTTGGATTATTGGATTTAGAAGCTTATGGAAGGGAAGCTAGCCATGGATGAGCTTCTAAGGACTTTACTAGCTTATCCATAAGGATAAGCTAGAGCTAGTAGATAAGCTCATTTAATCCTTTTAGCCTTTGTTTAGCTAAGGCATGTTGTAAGTTTCCCTTTACTCTTCCTGTTTTAAATTTCTTAGTGTAATATAGCTTATTTTGCTTAAATGATTGCTTATTGGTGCTTAAACTAGTCTTATTTAGCTTATTGAACTTGATTTATAATCTGTTTTAGGCTTTAGTAGTATAGATCTTAGATTTTCATAATTTGTCTTAAAAATCATTAAAAATCCAAAAATAGAGTAATTTAGCTTATAGCTTATTAAACTATCTTTTAATTTGTTTAGGTTTGCTATAAGCTATTTATCATCTGGTTATTAAGTTTTAGTCATTAGATTTCAGTTTAGCAAGTTAAAAAGGATTCTATGTATGTTAAAGGGGTGTTTGGATTAATGAAGTTTGACCTTGATAAGTCAAAATAAGTTGTGCAATCTCTTTGAGTTAATTTCATTATCAATCCAAATCAGTAGCTAAGTGGTTTTCTCAAATTAGATGTCATAGCAAACATTGTGTCAGGTCTAGAAGCTGTTAGGTACATCAATGATCTAATCATTGATCTGTATAAATGAACATCCACATCTACAACTTCTTTATCCTTGAGTAATGCTTTGTTAGTCTCCATGAGAGTGCTGACTGTCTTCATAGTGGCAAAATCAAACTTCTTCAAAATATCAGCCACATATTTGTCTTGGCTAATGAAGATTCCATCATCTTTCTGTTTTACCTGCAACCCTAAGAATAAAGTGAGCTCCCCTATAGAACTCATCTGGAATCTCTTGTGCATCATCTGTTCAAACTCAGTACATAAAGACTTTTTAGTAGACCCAAAGATTGTGTCATCTACATACACCTGCACTAACAGGATATCATCTTTGTCCTTCTTGATAAACAAAGTCTTGTCTATAGTTCCTCTTCTAAATCCATTTTCCAATAAATAGGTTGATAAAGTCTCATACCAGGCTCTAGGAGCTTGATGTAAACCATATAAATCATTTTCTACATTGTAAACTTTGTTAGGAAACTCTGGATCTTCAAACCCTAGAGGTTGGCAAACATAAACCTCTTCTTCAATTATGCCATACAAAAATGCACTCTTCACATCCATCTGATAAACAATTAAGTTCATGAATGAGGCATAGGCTAAGAAAAGCCTAATTGCTTCAATCCTAGCAACTAGAGCAAAAAATTCATCATAATCTATACCCTCCTCTTGAGTGTAACCCTGTGCTACCAGCCTTGCCTTGTTTCTAACCACAATACCTCTATCGTCTTTCTTGTTTCTGTACACCCATTTAGTACCAATGGCTTTCTTGCCATATGGTAAATCAACCAAAGTCCAAACCTTTTATAATTTAAACTGTATAAGTTCATCCTGCATTGCTTCTATCCAGCTTTGATATGTCAAAGCTTGAATCACCTTTTGAGTTCTACTTGTGATAGAAAACAAGCAAACAGACAATTCTAAAAATCTTTATGGTTGATTCTCTGTTGCACTGAACTAAACATACCATGTTCAGTTACATTATTTGTCATCCTTCTGGTTTGAGGTGCTAAATGTATATCTCCAATGATTTGTTTAAGTGGATGATCCTCATGAACTCTTGTAGTTGGAACAGGACTGACAGGCACAGTTGTAGCCAAATTGTTCATGTCAGCCTCTGCACCAACTTCTTCATCATCATCAAAATAGACAATCTTTTCTAAATTAGGAATATTTGGATCATCAATACATCTATAGATTATATTCTCATCAACAACATTATTTTCTATGTCAGCAACATTAACAGTTGGACAAACAGTATTAATGTTGTTAGTGTTGTTGACATTTGCATCCTGCTCTTGATTAACTCTTGGATCCTTTGTATTTGGCACCTCACTATCTTTATTCTCTGGATGTTTAGAATCCATCTTTTCCTCTTCCCGTGATGGTTTGAATCCAGCATCAGGAGAATTCTTTAAACTTTTAGAGAGTGATGGATTAGATGTCAACAATGGTAGCAGTATATACTCTTGATCAGGTACTATCTTCTTCCCATCTTGACCTGCATCAATGTTTTCTTTGGTACCTGCATTAACATTAGTTTGATTCCCCGCAACAACTGGCTTATATTTCATAGATATTGTTTAAGCATCTATATCAAAAAGCCAATTAGGTCCATTTCTTGCAATATTAGGTGTTTCTTCACTAAACTTAACATGCTGGTTCTCTTTTACTATCCTAGTTCTACTGTTGAATACCCTGTATGCTTTGCTATTGGTAGAGTATTCTACAAAGAACCCTTCATTAGCCTTTCCATCAAACTTACCTAGATGATCTAATGTATTAAGAATAGTAACAGGACACCCAAATGGTCTTATGAAGCTTAAGGCAGGTTTTCTACCAAGAAAACGTTCATAAGGGGTCTTATTGTGAGGGTTGATAACTAACACCTTATTTTGAACATAACAAGCCGTATTAACTGCTTTGGCGTAAAAAGTTGTTAGCAATTTTGAATCAGCTAGCATAAATCTAGCAGCCTCTATTAGTGTCCTATTTTTTCTTTCTGCTACTCCATTTTGTTGTGGAGTCCTAGCAACACTAAATTCCCTCTTAATACCCTTCATTTCACAGAACTGATTCATGACCTTATTCTTGAATTCAGTCCTATTGTCACATCTAATCACTTTCACCTTAAGGTCTATTAGATTTTCTATGCCAGTTATAAATGTTTTAAGGATTTCACTAGTTTCATCCTTAGTGGCTAAGAAGAAAACCCAACTAAACCTACTATAGTCATCTATGACAACTAGGCAGTACATCTTTTTCATTAGACTCTTTATAAACGTTGGCCCAAACAAATCCATATGCAACATTTGTAATGGTTGGTTGATTGAGCTTACAGTCTTGGTCTTACAAGAGGCTTTATGTTGCTTTCCTTTCTGACAAGCAACACATGTATGATTATTTTCAAAAATCTTTGAAGGTAAACCTCTTACAAGGTTTCCCCTCACTAGTTTGTTCATAGTTTTGAAATTTATATGTCCAAGCCTCCTATGCCATAAATTAGATTCATCTAATGTGGCCTTTGCAAAGAGACAAGTTAGACCTCCTGAAGGAACAATATTCTTTAAATCAACACTGTACATGTTATCTTTTCTAGGAACTCTAAGCAAGACATGATTTTCATCAAGTAGCTTAAAGTCAGGAGACAAAACAACACATTCAATGTCTGTAAAAAGAACACTGTTTTTCTTGTCACACATTTGTGAGACACTGAAAAGGTTAAACTTAAGCTCCTTAACAAAGTACACATCTTTAAAATCCAATTTACCTGTACTAATTTTACCTTTACCAGTGATTCTACCTCCTTTGGGATCTCCTCCAAAGGCAACAAATCCACCATCAATTTCTTCATAATCTGTGAGGTAGGACTTGTTTTCAGTTATGTGCCTAGAGCATCCACTGTCAATTACTCCTTTATTTTTGCAATTCTAGCTGTGGATTGCCCTGCACAAAAAGTAAGAGAATTAGGCTCTCTTGGGGACTCAAGCCATTACAAACTTGGATCTGCCTTGTGCATCATCATAGTAAAATCTTTTAAAGTTTATTGACGCACCATTGTGTCTAAAGATATGTTCTAAAACCTTTTGCTTTGGTCTCCAAACCCAACATGCTGAGGCCTTAACAACATTAGCCTCATTTCCCTTATTATCACTTACTGCTGCTATTGGACCAGCAGTAGTAACATTTCCCTTAACAGTATTAACTTTTTCTTTTAAATTACTATTTTTATTTGTTGTAGAATTATTAAAGGGCCTTATAACATGTGAATGTGCTCTATTAAAAACATTTGATGTTGTCCTTGCACTATTTACTGTTGGTCTTGGGTAGGCAATATTAATTGGTCTGGCAGTATTAACTGATACTGCTGCTTTTGAAAAGTTTTACCCAACAGTATTAAGTGTTTTAATGCCAGATTTCATTAAGACTGCTTTTGGAACAAAATTTCCTTTTGGATGAGGGTGAGTCATTCTTTAAGAATTTTGTTAATTCACCCTTCTAGCATTGTTCCATACAGTTTTCTCTACCATTTTCTTTTCATAGAAATCACAATCTTTGATCAAATGATTAAAACTGCCACATTCATAACAAGCTTTATTTTTAAACTCAAAATTACTTCCTAATTTCTAAGTCATCAAATTATTCCAGTTTCTCTTGTTACCTCTAGGACTTTGACTATTTTTCCTTGGGTATTTAACTTGCTTTTTGTTCTCTACCTTCTTAACAGACTCCCTAGGTGTTTTCACATGCTCATTAAATTTTACAAATTCTATTTTGGCAAGACTAGGTTTTCTCTGTTTAGACTTAAACTCAGTCTCATTCTCATCCTCACTGTCAGATATCTAGTCTTCAATAAGTGGTTCACCAACAGACTTAGTTTTTGACTCACTATAAACATATTCTTCCTCATCAGCAAGTACGAAATCATATTTAGGGGGCATGAAGTTCCCAGTATAGGGAGGGGGAACAACATGATACCCTTCACTTGTTTTGTACCTATCATTCTCCTGACTATCAAACACTTGACTATCAACCACTTGACTATCAAACCCCACACCAGTCTTGAACTAATCACTTACTTGAATCTTTAACAGTTTGCTTAGATTTTTAGATGAATTTCCAAACTTTTCTAAGGTAAGTTTTAAATCATCTCTTTCCTTTTCAGCTTTTTTCAAATTTCTTTCTAAGCTCTGTTAGTGCATTTTCTCTCAACTTAATATCAAGTTTTAAAATCTTTATGTTCTCTTCAAAAACAACCTCATTCTTTTTATACACATCTAGTCTAGCCTCTACAGATTCTAGACCGGCTTTATAAACACCTACATTTAATTGAGACTTATTAAAATCTTTTGTCAGATTATCATAATGTTCTTTGAGAGTTTCATAAGATTTTAAACATGATTTAGAACAAGTAGATACCTCAAAATCTGAGCTTGAAGAACTTGAAGAGCCTAAAGATGTATATGCCATAAGTGCAAAGTTTGTAGGTCTTTCTTCAGCCTGGTCACTCCAGTCATACCCAAGTCCATCTTGAGCCACTAAAGCTTTTGTCTCTGTTGTTTCCACTATCACATTCCTCCTTACAGGTTCTCTGTTCCTGTTCTCCTTTAGAGCCTTGCACTCCCTTGCAAAATAACCCCTTTTATGACAGTTATAGCATTCCACCTTTGATTTTTTAAACCCTATGGTCTCATAACCATTGGCATTAATCTTCCTTCTAGTCTTATTTAGGAATCTTCTGGCTCTCATGGTCAATATAGCCATCTGTCGCTTTAGATCCATATCTTCCAAGTCATCAACATTAATCTATTGTAAGTCCTTATCATTTAATTATGGAATGTTATATTGGTTTGCAAAGAAAGAATAGATCACATCATTACTCATACTATCAGTATTGACAGAGTTAGAATCATAAGCTTGATTGGAAATGCTAGAGTTATTGGAAGACACAAAAGCCACATTTTGTGAATTTTGGTTTGAGCTTGATGACCCTTTAACTTTATTTTCATAAATCTTTAGATTGATGTATAGGTCATCCATGCTTAAGGTGTCTAAATCAGGTTTGTTCCTCCAGATCAAGGTATGTGTCTTCCATTCTGATGGGAGACTTCTTAGAAACTTCAGATTCGTATCTTCTTGAGAAATAGTTTCACCTAGAATCTCTAGCTGAATGATAAGCTTTTGAAGCCTATCATAGGTTTGATCAAGTCCTTTTGAGCTTGATCCATTGAAATTCTCATACTGTTGCTTTAGAAGTGTCTTTTGAGTTTTCTTTGACTCCTTATTACCTTCAAACCTTTTATATATGGCTTATATAAGAGTCTTGGCACATTTGTAGGTATTAAACTTTAGTTGATGTTCATTTGGAAGAGCCATCAACAATGTATCTCTTGCCTTTAACTCATTCTTCCTTACTAACTTCTCCTTTGCAGTTGTAGGAGGATATGTTTGCTCAACACCATCAACAGTTCTCTTTGGTGGAGGTGAGTCTTTATTTACTATTACTTCCCAAAGAGCATAATCTGTCATTAGGAAGTACTGTTTTTTCCTCATTTTCTAAAGCTCAAATTCTCCTGGATTGAGTACTGGAAGTTTTGCAGTAGCAACCATTTGTGAAGACACTGCCTCCATGTTTTCAATACAATAGTTGGTATGTGTAGATTGTTTCTTATTGTTCAAAGTTTCTCAACAAGCTCTGATACCACATGTTAGGAATCGTTTAAGCCCATCTAAGATCGTTTTACAAATAACATTAATAAGCGGCAGAATATAAATAAGAACAGTAATGTTATTCAATAAGGTTTTTCATTCCATACGTTTCCACCAAGCCCTAATTTTATTTGATCAGGATAATACGGTTACCTAACTGTAACAGGTATCGATGATCCTTGAGGCTACACATCACCACTATAGACGTCTACATCTCTAACTTGTGCACACACACATACGCTTTCCTGTGTTAGACTCTCATAGAAAGCACACGTTTCTAGATACTAAAACTATGTGTCTATGATCTCTTTATATAGAGAGATCATGACTTACAAAGGAAGTTAACATAAAGATATAAACAAGTAAATCTTTTAAACATTAAGAAATGTCTTCTGTTATCTTTATCTTCTTAAGGAGATCTTCCAGAATCTTCATCTTTTGATATATGTGACAAATTTCCATATTTTCTCCAACCTTGTTAATTCCATCTTGATGATTTAGTCCTTATGTTTCATTCTTTTATTTATTTTGTCTCATCAAATCTAGAATCCCAACAAGGCACGCATTCTGGAGCTTAAACGAAGAAATATGAATATTACTGTTCTGACATCCTATACGGCAAGGTTGGGATATACCGAGACAAAAGTCGCTACAAGGGATGATCTCGCCTTCAAACTTATTATTCTCAGGTGGAACGTGAAGCATAGAATTTTGCAAAACGTTGATCCATGGTTGAAATTCAAAATAGCACATTCACCTAAGATATAATAATTATCGGGAGTGAAAAGTTTACAAGTTGCAAATATGAGTAGTGTTAGCATCTTAACTGATATTTAGCAGTGATTTTGTTTTAAGCTTGGTTTGGAGCGAGTGAAAAGTCAGGAACGATGAATTTATCCTTTTTGGGCATTTTCGGATCGAAATACATCTTGTTCTATGATACCTAACGGTTATGAAAATAACAAAAGTCAAAATATGTTAGTTGCTAAAAAAAAGAAATATGAAAAATACAAAAATTAGTAGGAATAAGTATATATCTTTAAGAATGGTAAAAACAGGGCTTTTCAAAGCTATTGATTCTTTATTTCCCTTTGACGAACACTTAGCTACTTTTCAAGATAATTAGTCGAGGGGGATCGAGGTTCTTAGTTTTCTTAAGTGTTTACTTATAGCATTGCGTGAGGACATGTTTATAATGGGGGATTTTGGTATGTGCCTAAATACACATACCTTTGACATTTAAAATTGGACTTAAATGACCAAAAATGTACCAAAAATACATTGCATTTGTATGTTTTCACTTATATTGTGCAGGTAACGGATACTAAGAAAATGACAAAAACAAAGCCAAAAATGACAAAACCGAGCACGAGAACGGAAAGAGCATGAAGAGAAGTCAAAATCAGAGCCAAAAGTGAAAAAGTCAAAGCCAACCCCGACAAAAGTCAAAGTAAAAGACAGAGCCGAAACCGAAGAAAAAGTTAATGGGAAAACCCGTACCCATTTAATGGGCCGGGACAGCCCATTAAGCTTTTACATAAAAGTTTTATAAGCCTTAAACATTTTAAAAAACCAAAACCCTTTATAACCGACCCAAATTGCAAAGCCCATAACATATTTTACCCACTTAACGACTAAACCCATTAACCCCTTATAACCTTTACTTCGTTAGTCCCAAAAGGACTAACGGTGAAATATCCACAAAACTTCAAGGACCAACTATGAAGGATACAAGGACGATGCTTGCAATAGCACTACATACATTGAAGGGCTATTATTGCCATCCCCATAAACCCTTGTACCTGTTAACCCAAAACCCTATTTTCCCGCCATTATTACTGTACATCTTCTACCCCCTCCCCCCCTATGTAACAGCCAAAAACCTTCACCTCATCACTCTCACCACCTCACTCCACTCCCACAAAACACCAAAACACCTTGGCAATCCCTACAAACCCCATTGGTTGAAGGAAAATGACAAATGATGAACGGCTAGGATCAATTGGCTTGGGCACCAAGAAAAATTGAAGGGCTAGGATGAGCTTTTGAAGCCTCTCAGCAAACAAACACAACTAGCACAACCATTCAGACGCTCCTCTTCTAGTTTTGCTATAAATATAGATTGTACCCCTCATTTGAAGGGTGTTAGATGTTAGGTTTAAATTCTGCTTTAATATAATTTCCTTTTAATTTCTTTTAATTTTCTGTAAATTTCTCTTTAAAAGCCTTGTAACAAGTTTGAGTTTTAATGAAATTCACTGTTTGATTTAATACTGTGTTGATTTTACTCAAGTTTACCTTACACTTTACAAGTTCAATCCACACTCTCAGTTTTGTTCTTAAAATCTTACTATTTCATTTGAAATCTCAAGTTACTGTTCTATTTGGTTTGAATATTAGAGTGTTTTGTATATTGTGGATGATGGATCAGATTTGGATGGATCCATGGATTGTTAAGAGCTTATGAATAAGCTGGTTTTGGTGTTGATTACTGCTTTTCAAAACCTTAAAGCTTTGGATAGAGGTTTTTATCTTAATTACTTTTTCAATGTTTACTTTTAAACTGTTTGATCAAATTGCTTATTATGTTGTTGTCTATTATGCTTAATACTATTATTGATGTTCTTATTTGATCTTAAAATGCTACTTGAATTATCTGTTAAGCCTATGAATGCATCTGTTTGCCTTAAAAGTTGTTTAACACCAGTTTAAGGGGTGTTTGGGTTAACATTTAAAATGGGTCAGAATGGTGTTTTTAATGGGTTGGGTCACTAAGCCAGCTTTAACTAGCTTATTTAAGTAGATTAAATCTGTTTTAAAAACTTGTCATAGTTTAAAATACTCTTTTAAGGTCTTAAGTATTCAAGGTTTGAATATGTGGTTTCTTAAGTTTCTTATTATGGCTTATTTGATTAGATGCTCATAGATGTTGTTTTTTACACTTGTTTATGTTTCTAATGCTAGTAGTATTGTGGCCTTTGAGTTGACTTGTTTTTATGGGTTCTCGTTTTATTTAATCTGTCAAAGTTTTCTTAAGTATCCTTTTAGCCTAAAAAACTACTTTTTTAATTTCAAAAATAGGTTAGTTAAGATTGTTTTCATAGTCTAAATTTTTGAGCATAAGCTCATTGGGTGTCATTTCCCATCTGTCTTAGCTTATTTTATATTTTCGTCTTATTTTCTAGCTTATTTTGAAGCCTGTATATTGTCACTTGTCTTTTAAGAAAATAACCAAAAAAATGCATCCTGAGTAAGAAGCCCTTTTCACAAGCCTTTTTCAGGGCTTATTTGATTTTCAAATTCATTTGTGTTTGCTGTTTTTAGAAGCCCTTAGGACATACTTTAAGCTCATGTAAGCCCCTAAGCCATAAGGATCCTTTTGGTTGCTTAAAATTAAGACCAAAAGTACCCCCTTAGGCTGTTTACTAGCAGTTTTTGCCCCTAAGTGCTTATTTGCTTATTTAAGTTCTTGGCTAGTTTAGATTGCTTAATTTAGGTTTGTATATGCTTATTAGGTGTAGTGTAGGCCCTAGTAGCTTATTTTATTTAAGTTTGAGACTTTTTAAGCGTTTTCAGTTTAAGTGTTAAGTTATAATGCTATAGGTATGTATTGTTAGCTTATCAAGCTTTTGTCAGCTTGTTAGTTGCTCATTTTTGTTCCTTATTGCTTCTTAGGTTTAGGTGTTAAGTTGTCTTAGCTTATTTTGCTTTTAGTTTAGCTTTTTTAAACCCAAAAAGCCATAACAGTTTAGACTATAATCCCTTACTTAGTTTTTCCAAAACTGTCAACTTCTTGTGCTTATTTCAGCTTATTTTTCAGTTTTATAAAAAAAGTCATTGTTAAAGTTTTTTATATTTCTAGCTGTTTTAATAGTTTTGACAAATAAGAAAAATATAAATAAATGCTTTTTAAAAAAGAGGAAGGCATGGGGGTCGAACCAGGTCCTCCCCCTTTTTAAGCAACACTGACCACATTCTCTACTGCCAACCGGGGGGGGGGTGGCCCTTGGGACTTTTTCATTACATGTTTTCAATATCTAATATATAAAGGGGTGTTGGCAGTTTAGCTTATCTAGCTTATTTTCTTATTTCTTGCTTATTTATTAGTCCTTTTTCAGAGTTCTTATTTTTCCTGTATTATTCATTGCTTAAAGTACTTTTCGTTATTTTTTTAGAATTTTTATAAATAGTTTACTATTTTTAATCATTTAATTTCATTAAAATCGTTTTTAATTCATAATAAATTATAAAAAAGTCAAAAAAATCTAATTCTTTTTTAGAAAATTTTCTTTTATCAGATAGAACCTAGGAAAAATAAATTTGCTTTCGTAGAGTTAAAATTGAAAATTTTGATTTTTTAAAGAACGGGATTGAATCCCGTTCTCGTTTTCTTCGTGTTTTTTAACTTTAAAAGCTTTCGTTTTTGGTCTAGTTTTCTTTGTTCTTACTTTTTACTCACTTAGGGTTAATTAAATCTTAAAAAAATCAACTTAGGATTAAAATTTGATAAATTAGGTTTTTAAGTCGCGTTTTTTTGTTTCCGTTTTAGGTTTTAACTTAAACTGCTTTCGTTTTAGAAATATTTTCTTCTTATTATTCTCGTTTGTGAATATTTTCTCGATACACTTGGACCCTTCCTCGTGAAGTTATCATTCTCGTTTGTGAATATTTTCTTCTTATTATTTTAAAAATATAAAAACACAAAAATATTTTTTATTTTCTTTTATAAAAACAAGAAAAAACCAAAAATAAAAAATAAAAATAAAAACATTATCCTTAATTATCAATAAAAATGCATCATCAATATAATGCTCTCAACTGAGGCATTATCATAATAAGTTCCCAAACAAAAGATCAAAAACTTACCTTTTGTGTCTCTTGCGAGGTACGGTTCACCTTTGAAAGATAAACAAACTCTAAGAGGGGTATAAGACGGGTTGTTCCGAGGAACTACGACCCGAAAGGAGAAGGATTTTAATAGCTTCGCACTTTCCCGCTCCTCCGTTCCTTTGTGCGTTTTTCTTTTATAAAGCTACTGTTGATAAAATATAATGCCTAAAAACATTAATAATATTTTTTCACATCTTTACGTTTTGATAATCACAAAATATAACGTTGGGGACCAAATAGCTAAGCCATCACAATCTTTGAAATGGTGTGTTATCTACAAACATTCTTTGTCTACGGACTAAAGAATTCATGACAAGGTTCCCATGAACCCTTATCATTTACATTGTGAAGACATTAACGAAGATTATTCTAAAGTCTAAGGTACGTCTCACTTTTCATATTCGTAGAATATAGATTATAAGTAAATGACTATGTGTTACTATGATGATGTAGTATAATTAGTTCTTAAAAATAGTGTAGTCTCTAGAAATACCATTTGTTGGTTCTCTAGCTTTAAAGAGATTAGTTCATTATGAACTACTCTTTTGCGTAGATTATAGTCATTCGTCTACAAAATGGAAATCTTCTAGCAAACTCATGTAGATGAAGAAGAGCAAGCTAGTAGTTAACAATTAACATAGAAGTAGGATTAGTCACATGAAGATCATAGACACACTATGGATGAAACAAACTCCCTTCTACTTCAACGATCGTCTCGGATCCATGTCAACCATCATCTACGTCTATCGGAATCAACTTCTTGATATTCTCTACTACGTCTTACTATTTCATTATCTTCACTATCAATTATCGTCTCACTATCAATTATCGTCTCATCTCAAATCGAATCAATTATTTTTCTTTTCAAAGAAATTAATTTCTTCTCCTTGCAAGAAAACTCATCTCTAAATCACCTCTCAAATTGACGTCTTGATTATCTCGTTCGAAATGGTCAAAGAAACTTTTTAATTAAACAAAAGGTTAATTAAAAATTGTCAATATTCATTCTCACAAAAACTGGCCAAAAATCAAAGAAAAAAATTGAGGGTGCCCCCCCCTTAAAATTAAGGGGACCGGCAGTGTAAATTGGGCGGCCCCCTTAATTAATTAAAGGGACCGGCTACTGGAAAATTAAAACACCCCATTTCGATGAATTTCTTATCCCAAACACCATTTCTCTCTTCCCTTTCCTCCTCTACTTGCTGTGACGAAAACCCAACACCATATCCACCAAAATCAAAACTTCAAATCACCCATTTAACCAAAAATCGCAAGGGGTAATCACTAACAAATCAATCAACAACATCGATTGTAAGTTTTATGTTATGGCAGCAGTTGTAACAGCCATTGGTTTAGCTGCTTTGATCTCTATCAAGGTCTGAGCCAGAGTCAACTCATCAACAATTGTTGTAGCACTTGCAGTAGTAACTAGTTCACCAACAGTAGTAACTAGATCAACAGCACTAACTGGAGATGAGCTTGTAGTCTTAGCAACATTAACTATAGGGCTCTTCACAATACTATCACCTTTAAGAAATTAGTGTCAAACATTCAAGTCTTCATCATTTCGTTCTTGAGTCTCATCACTCTTGGTCACCTACTGCTTCATCATCAAGATAGCTATTTTCCTCCCCTGTTTGGATGCATCCTCCTAAGTACCCAAACTAACATTATTAGAGGATTCTACCCTGCTAGCTGAACCAACCTTCCTTAACCTTTTGAGCCCTGAAGTTCTTGACTTCCTTCTCTTTTCTAACTACTTAACTCTCTCTTTAAACTAGCAATCTCCTTGGCTTGAGCAGTCTTGTTCCTCTAAAGCTAAGAAACCTGCTTTTGTAGTTTGTTACATATACTCCATCAATTCAGTAAGTGCAGAATGCAACATATCACTTACCACTTTGCGGCATTAGGATCAAACGGAAGGGGTAGTTATAGGTTCTTATTTAGCCTTCTCAGGGTAGGCTCTATAGGACATTTTTCCTTTCCTCTGTTTCCTTTCTAGACTTTTCTCTTGTTGAGGCTTAGATGATTGATGGTTGAGTAATAATGGGTGTGGCTATGGGAATCAGTAGGCAGCAACTGAATCTTCACCACGATATTTGAGCTTTGAACCATCATAGTTGAAATAGAGGTGTGATCTCTCCCAGAGAAACCTGTTCCTTCCCTCTTTCATATTATAGCAAAAAACCTTCTCTTGTTATGGGAAGGTGTAACATAAATCCCTTTATGTTTGGACATTCCTTCAACTTGTTTGTCCAAGAATACTTGCACAAACCTTAGGTACATAAGAAATTTAATCCCCACCCTCCAAAGTTCTTCTCATATTAGTAAAAAGTACTTGGAAAGTTTAAATTTTGTTTGTCGTTAAGGACAGTTAAATGATAGCAGATAGCATAGTGCTACTAAATTTATTCCAAGCTGTAGTCTTAGCACTAAGGCATTGCAGAATTGTATGGATAATAAATTTCCATTGGGATGAAAAATAAGCTTTATAGAATGTAAGCTTTTGTGTAAGATTTTTAAAGCTTCGATACCTATGAGTATGTCAGTTGGTTTCAAAAATTACATCATTTGGCAGACATTCAGTCCCTTCAGCATCTTCTAACATAAGATCACTTCTTACACTCTTCTCAATGATGATCACCTTCTTCTTATCTATTAGGGCTTGTATCTGACGTTCCCCATTAACTGTCTTAGCCTTAGCAGTTGCCTATAAAACTGTGTAATGCATGATTCATTTTACTGTAAGGATTAACCCTAACGAAATATTTGATGAACTTGCATTTTAGAAAATCATTAATGCCTTCAAACCATTTACTTTCTTTAGGTTCTCCAAAAATGCATCAATTGTTGAGTTTCAGCAAACTTTAGGGTGACCATTGTGATGGGGTGTGATGATTGAAGATTGAAAATTGAGTTAGGGGTTTATGATTAGAGACGGGGGAAGTATAGCAAAGATGTAAAAACGAATATAAATAAGATGAGTTGATTGACACCGCTTAATCAAAATTAGTTATGGAAATTACCCTCAAATCATCATAACTTAAAACTCGGCAACATTAAGATAAGCCTAAACAGTATTAAACTAACCCCTATAGCAGTAGTATGTTAGCCTGGGATGCATTAACTAATACTTGGCTAGTATTAGAGTTTTATGCTGTAAGCAGCATTAACTTTGAGTCAACCAGAATTAACTTTAATTTCATTCCTAAAAATCATTTTCTATCATCAATTTTGATTTCAAAGCTCTCTCCTTTCTGTTTTTAATCTACAAATATCTTCATTTCTTTTTCTCACCAATTCACTCTATCTGTTTTTATATCACACACCTCTTTTTTTTAGCTCACTATATCTCTTAATTCTTTTAGCTCACAAAAGTCACTCTTTCTATTTTTGTTATGCTAAATTAAGAGCCCTTTCAGGCAATTTTGTATAAAGTTCCATCAATTCCTTTAGTCATGATGTCCTCCCCACTTCTAAGTGTGTTAACTCTTGAGAGAGGTGGATCATTGGACTATTTAGATGCAACCTCAAACCTAATTTGAGCTTCCGCACCCCCCAGTATGGTATCTTGGCACTTGGGACCACTATCTGAACCAGTTCCCTGAGGAAAAGATTCATTAAGTGGTTGCCATAGATGGGGTCCTATATATGTTACCACTGTCCTACTAGCTTCTAAGCTAGAATCATAGTAGTAGAGACCTTTCTATTTGTCTTCCCCTCAATAATAAACTAGTATCATCTGATACAAAGGTAATAGGTCCACTAGACTAAGATATACACCAGTGGCCCTTTTGGCTTTCCTAGGTTTTTGAGTCTTTTTGAGTTAAGATAATGATGGAACAGTGATTGGTTCAAGATTAGATAGTGAAGCAGTTGTGGATGTGTGTTGGGGTTCAGTGGGATTTCTTGACCCTTCACCCACTTCTGCTTGTTGTTATGCAGCATTTCATTTCATTACAAGCATCCTTTGTGTATAATCAACTTCATAGTAACACAAATAACCTCCCCTCAATAAGGATATTGAAAATTACTAACATTCAAAATGCCTTTGTGAGGAATTCGCACATTGTGATCAGTGTGAATCTATGATCACTTGAATTAATCTTATTCTCATTGATATCCCTGTGAAGTGAGTCTAATTTCAATGTGCTTAGTCCATACTCTTTGAGATGAAAAACACTGGATTCTTAACTATGCAGATTATGCTTTCATTGTCAATGAAAATCTTGGTGTTCATAAAGTTGTATCCATAATCAAGCAATTGATTTTGGATCCATAACACCTGTCCACAGCAATTTTAGCAAGCACAAACATACTGCTTTAGTAGTGGATGTTGGCAAACTATAGTCTGCTTTTTAAATTGCCATGAAATCATTCTTCTTCCAAAGAAGTGACAACCTCCCTATTATGGATTTCCTGGTCTAAGCTAGCCAGCATAATCACTATTCAGAAAAAGCTCCAGGTTAAATGGTGAATCTCTAGGATACCAAAGGCCCAATTTAGGTTGACCTCTTAAGTATCTTTAAAAAGATTCACTTCACGAATGAAAGATGTGAAGTCTTTGGTGTAACTTGGAGACCTTTGCACAAGCACAACAGCAAACTTATGTTAGGTTAGAAGCTGTTAATGGTACATCAATTATCCAATCATTGGATCTGTATAAATGAACATCCACTCTGCAGCTTCTTCATCCTGTGTAATGCTTTGTTAGTCTCTATGGGAGTGCTTGCTGTTTTCACAATGGCAAAATCAAACTTCTTCAAAATATCAGCCACATATTTATCTTAGCTAATGAAGATTACATCATCTTTCTGTTTTACCTACAACCCTAAGAAGAAAGTGAGCTCCCCTATAGAACTCATCTGGAATCTCTTGTGCATCATCTGTTCAAACTCAGTACACAAAGACTTTTTTGTAGACCCAAAGATGATGTCATCTACATACACTTGCACTAACATGATATCACTCTTGTCCTTTTTGATAAACAAAGTCTTGTCTATAGTCCCTCTTCTAAATCCATTTTCTAATAAATAGGTAGATAAGGTCTTATACCAGGCTTTAGGAGCTTGATGTAAACCATATAAAGCTTTTTCTACCTTGTAAACTTTGTTAGGGAACTTTGGATCTTCAAACCCTGGAGGTAGGCAAAAAAAACCTCTTCTTCAATTGGTGCATACACCATGCACTCTTCACATCCATATGATAAACAATGAAGTTCATAAATGAGGCATAGGCTAAGAAAAGCCTAATTGCTTCAATCCTAGCAACTGGAGCAAAAACTTCATCATAATCTATACCCTCCTCTTGAGTGTAACCCTGTGCTACCAGCCTTGCCCTTATTTCATTACCACCAATACTCTATCACTTGCTTGGTTTCTATAACTTTTAGTACAATGGCCCTCATGCATATTACTCAATCAACCAACGTCTAAACCTTACTGTACTTTAAAACTGTAGAGAGCATCCTGCATTGCTTATATACAGCTTGGATCTGTCAAAGCTTGAATCACCTTTTTGGGTTCTACTTGTGATAGAAAGCAAGCAAACAGAAAATTCTGAAAATCTTTATGGTTGATTCTCTTTGTTCCCTGAACTAATACATTACCATGTCTCATGTCTCATCGTTGTCATTCTTCTGGTTTGAGGTGCTTAATGTATATCTCTAATGATTTGTTCAAGTGGATAATCCTTGTGAACTCTTGTAGTTGGAATAGGACTGACAGGAACAGTTGTAGCCAAATTGTTCATGTCAGCCTCTGCAACCAACTGCTTTCTCCCATCATCAGAATAGACACTTCTTCCAAAATTAGGCATATTTAGATCTTTAATACTTTCCATAGAACTATATTCTATCACATGTAATTATCTTCTTGTAGCTAGTAGTATTTATACAATTGAACTAACAGTATTAATATGGTTAGAAAAAAATTCTGTTAATACTTTGTCCTGCTCTTTGATTAACTCTTTGCCTCCTCTGTATTTGGCACCTCACTATCTTCATTCTTTGGATGTTCAGCATCTATCTTTCCTCCTCCCCTGATGGTTTGAATCCAGCATCAGGAGAATCCTTTAAACTTTTAGAGAGTGATGGATCAGATGTCAACAATGGTAGCAGTATATACTCTTGATCAGGTACTATCTTCTTCCAGCTTGACCTGCATCAATGTTTTCTTTGGTACCTGCATTACCATTAGTTTGATTTCGTGCAACAACTGGCTTATAATTCATAGATTTTGTTAGAGCATCTATATCAAAAAGACAATTAGGTCCATTTCCTGCAATATTATGTGTTTCTTTACTAAACTTGACATGCAGGTTCTCTTCTACTATCCTAGTTCTATTGTTGAATACCCTAAATGCTTTGCTATTGGTAGAGTATCCTACAAAGAACCCTTCGTCAGCCTTTCCATCAAACTTACCTAGGTGATCTAATGTATTAAGAATAATAACAGGACACCCAAATGGTCTCATAAAGCTTAAGGCATGTTTTCTACCTAGAAGAAGTTTATAAGGGGTCTTGTTGTGAGGCTTGATAACTAACACCCTCTTTTGAACATAACAAGCAGTACTAACTACTTCAGCCCAAAAAGTTGTTGGCAATTTTAAATTAGCTAGATTAGTCCTACGCAAGCCTTTTATTAGTGTCCTATTTTTTCTTTCTGCTACTCCATTTTGTTATGGAGTCCTAGCAATACTAAATTCCTTCTTAATACCTTTCATTTCACAAAACTAATTCATGACCTTATTCTTGAATTCAGTCTCATTGTCACATCTAATCCACCTTCACCTTAAGGTCTATTAGAATCTCTATGCCAATTACAAATGTTTTAAGGATTTCACTAGTTTCATCCTTAGTGGCTAAGAAGAAAACCCAACTAAACCTACTATAGTCATCCGTGACAACTAGGCAGTACATCTTTTTCATTAGACTCTTTACAAATGTTGGGCCAAACAAATCCATATGCAACATTTGTAAAGGTTGGCTGATTGAGCTTGCAGTCTTGGTCTTACAAAAGGCTTATGTTGCTTTATTTTTTGAACAAGCAACAATGGTTATGATATTTTCAAAATCTTGAAGGTAAACCTCTTACAAGGTTTCCCCTCACTATTGTGTTTGAAGTTTTTGAAATTTATATGCCCAAAGCTTCTATGTCAAAGATTAGATTTAATCTAATGTGGCCTCCAAAGAGCAAGGTTAATGTATTAGACTACTGAAGGAACATATTCTTTAAAAATCACACTGTTACATGTCATCTTTTCTAGGAAACTCTAAGAAGACATGATTTTCCATCTTGTAAGCTTAAAGTTGGAGACAAACAACACATTCAGTGTCTGTAAAAGAAACACTTTTTTTTTCTTGTCAATATTTGTAAGACATTGAAAGATAAACTTAAGCTCCTTACAAAGCACATCTTCAAAAATTCGAATTACGTGTACTGATTTTACCTTTACTAGTGATTCTACCTCCTTTGGGGTCTCCTCCAAAGGCAACAAATCCACCATCAATTTCTTTATAATCTGAGAGGTAGGAATTGTTTCCAGTCATGTGCCTAGAGAATCCATTGTCAATTACTCATTTTCCTGCAATTTTAGCTGTGGATTACCCTGTACAAAAAGTAAGAGAATCGGGCCTCTCTCTGGGGACCTCCAAGCATTACAGAACTTGATCTGCCTTGTGCATCAACATAGTCAAATCTTTTAAAGTTCATTGTATGCACCTTGTGTCTGGAGACATGGTATAAAACTTTTAGCTTTGGTCTCCAAACCCAACATGTTGAGGCCTTAACAGCATTAGCCTCAACACTTACTACTGATTTTAGCCCAACAGTAGTAACATTTCCCTTAACATTATTAACTTTTTCATTAAAATTATTGTTCTTATTTGATGTAAACATGTTAAATGGCCTTCTAACATGTGAATGTGCTCTATTAAAAATATTTGATGCTGGCCTTGCATAGTTTACTGTTGGTTTTAGGTAAGCAGTATTAATTAGTTTGGCAGTATTAACTGATACTGCTGCTCTTGAAGGGTTTTGCCCTAGCGAGTATTAGGGTTTTAAGGACAAGAGATTTCATTAAGGATTGCTCTAGGAACAAAATTTCTTTTGGATGAGGGTGAGTCAATCTGTTAGAATTTTGGTGATTTATGTATAACGACATCACCTCGACATGCCAATGGTACAAACATGAACACACCTTAAAAATGTATCTATATTTTTTGTAAAAATATACGGAATATTGGACCGAAACAAACCTAAAAAACGTAGTTAAATTAAAAGTAAACAAAGTCAACTGCTATCCCCGGCGACATGTCGCCGGGGAACTATAAAAAAAAAGAAGGCCACTTTCGAAATATAAAGCCCAAACCAAACCAGAAGCCCATTTCAGGTATCCCAGCGACATGTCGCTGGGGAAGCATATGTACACGTCACCACTAATGTTATTAACAATAATTATTTTTTTTTAAATTAACAAATGAATCCCCGGCGACATGTCGCCGGGGAAACGTAAGCGGGAAAAATCCCCGCTGCATTTTATGGTGAAATATTTGGTCAAAATGTAACGACGTTTTCCCCGGCGACTTGTCGCCGGGGAAAACATCAGAATTCTTTGACTAAAAAATCAACGAGAATTTGTGCCACGTAGGATATATTTTTGTCGTTTAGCGACTATTCCCCAGCGACAAATGTCGCCGGGGAAAACATCGTCACCTGTTCCCCTAGTTCTCCTTGTAAGACACCGCCGGGTTTTGGTCGAACCGGGTTGAACCGCGACCGGAAACCGGTCGGTTCAATTTATATGAAAGAAAATGAACAAGAACAATGTAACTAGATGATGATGTGACATGACATGTTGGTTGTGTAACTGAAGCATACGCATACTGATCTTATTAAAGATCGATCGGCTCTGGTTTCTTGTACGCCAGCGACGAGTGATAAGTTTCAGTGGTGGAGACTAAAAATGGTGATACTTGTGTGTGTGAAAGAGTAGGTTATTCTTTACTTTTTGTTTGGTTAAAATAATAGAGGATGAGGATGATGACCAACATGTCCTATTTGAGTAGTTAAGCGGTGATATGATATGAACTTTTTTTAGCAAACACATATTATATACTACTTTTTAATAGTGTCTTACAAGGAATGTATTTTTTTATTAATGTACAAGTAATTTATTCTTCGAATGTTTGTTGTTGTATTTTCTTATCATAGAAACTAGAGGTGCATAACATCTTTTCTTGCGTACACACTGAATAAAGATAATTTTCTCTTGGGCATAAAACTGGTTTGATCGGACGGTTCAACCGGTTGAACCAGTGACCTGGTGAACCGGCCACTTGACCGGGTCAACTAAAAACCCGGGTTTTAAAACATTGGTATTAACAATTGAACTAACAGTATTAATATTGTTAGTACTGTTAATACTTTCATCCTGCTCTTGATTAACTCTTGGCTCCTCTGTATTTGGCACCTTACTATTTTCATTCTCTTGATGTTCAGCATCCATCATTTCCTCCTCCCCTGATGGTTTGAATCCAGCATTGGGAGAATCCTTTGAACTTTTAGAGAGTGATGGATCAGATGTCAACAATGGTAGCAGTATATACTCTTGATTAGGTACTATCTTCATCCTAGTTTGACCTGCATCAATTTTTTCTTTGGTATCTGCATTACCATTAGTTTGATTCCCTGTAACAACTGGCTTATAATTCATAGATATTGTTAGAGCATCTATATCAAAAAGCCAATTAGGTCCATTTCCTGCAATATTAGGTGTTTCTTCACTAAACTTAACATGCAGGTTCTCTTCTACTATCCTAGTTCTACTGTTGAATACTCTGAATGCTTTGCTATTGGTAGAGTATCCTACAAAGAACCCTTCATCAGCCTTTCCATCAAATTTACCTAGGTGATCTATGGTATTAAGGATTGTAACATGACACCTAAATGGTCTCATGAAGCTTAAGGCAGGTTTTCTACCTAGAAAAAGTTCATAAGGGGTCTTGTTGTGAGGCTTGATAACTAACACCCTATTTTGAACATAACAAGCAGTATTAACTGCTTCAGCACAAAAAGTTGTTGGCAATTTTGAATCAGCTAGCATAGTCCTAGCAACCTCTATTAGTGTCCTATTTTTTCTTTCTGCTACTCCATTTTGTTGTAAAGTCCTAGCAACACTAAATTCCCTCTTAATACCCTTCATTTTACAGAACTGATTCATGACCTTATTCTTGAATTTAGTCCCATTGTCACATCTGATCACTTTCACCTTAAGATCTATTAGATTTTCTATGCCTGTAATAAATGTTTTAAGGATTTCACTAGTTTCATCCTTAGTGGCTAAGAAGAAACCCCAACTAAACCTACTATAGTCATCTGTGACAACTAGGCAGTACATCTTTTTTATTAGACTCTTTACAAATGTTGGCCCAAACAAATCCATATGCAACATTTGTAAAGGTTGGCTGATTGAGCTTACAGTCTTGGTCTTACAAGAGGCTTTATGTTGCTTTCCTTTCTGACAAGCAACACATGTATGATTATTTTCAAAAATCTTTGAAGGTAAACCTCTTACAAGGTTTCCCCTCACTAGTTTGTTCATAGTTTTGAAATTTATATGTCCAAGCCTCCTATGCCATAAATTAGATTCATCTAATGTGGCCTTTGCAAAGAGACAAGTTAGACCTCCTGAAGGAACAATATTCTTTAAATCAACACTGTACATGTTATCTTTTCTAGGAACTCTAAGCAAGACATGATTTTCATCAAGTAGCTTAAAGTCAGGAGACAAAACAACACATTCAGTGTCTGTAAAAAGAACACTGTTTTTCTTGTCACACATTTGTGAGACACTACAGAGTCAAAGTCAACTCCGAGAGACTGAAGCAGAAAATACAACTTGAGGGACCACAAATGCCAAACCCCTAAGTTGTTGCAAGGATAAAAAGACTACAAGGGCTGAATTTGCAATTTACTTAAAATACAAGTAGAGGGGGCAAAACTGCCAAACCCCCATACTTGTAGGACCATGGCTGCAAAACAAGTATACATTTTGAGGGACCAAACTTGCCAACTAACAAAACAATTTACCCTGTCCCTTTGTAACTCATTTTCCCGCCAATAAACCCCAACACCACTCACGGGTGTTCTTCACCCTCTTTTAACCTGCAACATCACCAAAAATCCAATGGGTTTACACTCCCCTTCCCCTCCACTACCACCTCTACCAAGAAAAGTTGCCAACCTGGCAAACCTCACCATTTTCGAGCTAAATTGAGGGTCAAGATTGTGATCCGAGGATACACAGACTCAATCAAGGGCCAAGACTTATTTTGAGGCTTCTATCTCACAAATGAAACACACACTGAGCTGATTACCTCACAAAAGAAGCACATATCCAAGAATTGAAGGAATTGGGATTCGGGTATAAATACCCCATCCACATAGAAGCATAAAAAATAACTGAGCTCTTTTGCCTCAATGAAGAAACACAAACCAAAGAAATGAAGACTTGGTTTTTTTGGGTATAAATACCCAACCCAATGTAGCCAACAAAGGAGATAATTTTTATTTTATTTTTTCAGCTTTTTATATTTTAATTGTAATTTAAATTCAGTCTTTTAAATTTCAGCATTGTACTTCACTTTTTAAAAGTTTAATGAAAGTTTGAAGTTCTTTAAAATCTTGTTCTTGCACTCTTAATTCAGTTATTAATTGTGGATATTGATTTTTTTAGCTTCTAATCTCATCTAAGCAGAAAGATTCGAATAACCTAAGCTAATTAATAGCTTATTGGTTATTTCGAACCAAAGTTAAGAGTTTGACTGGAAAAGTCAAAATAAGCCAAGAACAATTGGAGCACTGTGTATATTGGGTGGAAGTGGTTTAGAGTCCCATGGGGGACTATAGGAAGTGAAATTAAGCTTAGTGAAAGCTTAATCCATCAGCCATAAGCTTGGAGCTTTGTAAGCTTATTTCCCATTTTCTTTATTTTGTTACTGTAGCATTAGCTTATTGTATGGCTTATTATTGCTTAATTTCATTTAAATATACTAAAGATGCTTATCTTGTTAGTTTTAGTAATCTTAGAATGTTAATTCAAGTTTTAGAGTAAATTGGCAATTTATAGCTTAAATAGTGCTTATTTGGTCTCAGCTTATTTCAAGTGCTTATTAGGGTTCAATTTCTGCTTAGCTTAACTTATTATACTTAGTTAACAATTTGTTTTTGGAAAATGACCCTTAAAACCCTCTAGATCAGTTTTAAAAAAGAAGAAAAAAAATATAAAGGGGTGTTTAGGATAAGCCTGAAAATGGGTCAAATGAGGCTTGTACGGGTTGAGGTCTTAGGGTCAGGTTAATTTAGCTTAACTAAGGTTTTTTATACACACCTAGTCTGGCCTCTATAGATTCTAGACCTGCTTTATAAGCTTCTACATTTAATGAGACTTATTAAAATCTTTTGTCAGATTATCATAATGTTCTTTGAGAGTTTCATAAGATTTTAAACATGCTTTAAAACAAGTAGATACCTCAGAATCTAATTTAAGCTTGAAGAACTTGAAGAACCTGAAGATGTATATGCCATAAGTGCAAAGTTTATGGGTCCTTCTTCAGCCTGATCACTCCAGTCATACCCAAGTCTATCTTGAGCCACTAAAGCTTTTGTCTATGTTGTTTCCACTATTACATTCCTGCTTATAGGTTCTATGTTCCTGTTCTCCCTTGGAGCCCTACACTCCCTTGCAAAATGACCCTTTTTATGACAGTTATAACATTCCACCTTTCATTTATTAAACCCTGTGGTCTCAGAACCATTGGCATTAATTCTTCATTCAGTCTTATTTGGAATCTTTTAGCTTTCATGGTCAACATAGCCATCTACCACTTTTGATCCATCTCTTCCAAGTCATCAGATCATTCTGTTGTAAGTCTCATATTATATATGGGACTAGTGATTGGTTTGTAACGAATGAATAAGAACACAACATCCACTATACTATCAGTATTGGCAGAGTTAGAACCATAAGCTGATTAGATACTGCCAGCGTTATTGAAGACACAAAAGCCAACATTTTGGAATTTTGAGTTGAGATTTGACCCTTTAACTTTAGTTTACATAAATTTAGACTAGTTATATAGGTCATCTTGCTAAGGTGTCTAAATCAGGTTTGTTCTCCCGGTCAAGGTATGCGTCTTATTCTGATGGGAGACTTCTTAAAAAACTTAGATTCTTATTTCTTGAGAAAACTGTCACCTAAAAACTTTAGTGATACTGCTTTTTGTAGGCCTATCATAGGTTTGTCAAGTCCTTTAGGAGCTTTGAACCATAGAAATTTCATACTGTTTCTTAAGAGTGTCTTATAAGTTTTCTTTGACTCTTTTTACCTCACCCAACCTTTTTCTCTATAGTTCCATCAAAAGGGTTGGTAATTTTAGGTATTAAACTTTAGTTGATGTTCTTTGAAGGGCCCATCAACAATGAACCTCATGCTTTAACTCAGTCTTCTCTTGCTAACTTCTCCCTTTGAGTTGTAGGAGGATATGTTAGCTTAACACCATCAACAGTTCTCTTTGTGGAGGTGAGTCTCAATTACTATTACTTCCCTAAAGAGATAATTTGGGCATTAGGAAGTATTGTTTATCTCATTTTCCAAAGCGTAAATTCACCTGATTGAGCCTGAAGTTTTGTAGCAGCAACCATTGGTGAAGATACTGCCTCCATGTTTTCACAAACAAATAGATCTGGTAAGTGTAGATTGTTTCTTCTTATTCAAAGTTTCTCAACAAGCTCTGATACCACTTGTTGATCCCACTTGAATAGATCTTGCTTAGCTTGTAAAAGGATTAGTTGTAATGAATAAATCCAAGACAACTATGGTAGAAACTTTGATTGAATATATTAAAGACTATGCGGAAGCTAGTCAATGATACTAAGAAGAATAAGCAATGAAACAGTAATGAGTAAGATTGTATAATACCAAACTTTCAACTTCAATATAAAACGAACACCCTTGATAGTGTTAGGGTTTACAAAACCTTGAAGCTATGAATATCTAAAATGTATCTAACATTATGCTCTAGGACCTCCTTTTATACACCAATGAGTCCTACAAGGCTTACAATACTTTCCTAAGTTGTCATGATCATTTCTATAAATAAACGTAATCTCTTAAACAAATAAGTTATACATATCTTCTTTACAAATAACTAATACTTATCTTCGTAAGTATTCTTGTTCTCCAATCAATCTTTATCTCTTCTCTGATAAGTCTTTGATCTCATCTCTGTCAGCATAATCCTTCCAGCAGTAGTAATCACTCAGCAGTTGTAACTGAGCACAAGCAGTATTAACTACTTAGAAGTTCACTCTAGCAGTACTAACATACACTAGCAGTACTAACTTTTGTACTAGCAGTAGTAACTACTTAATATATTTTCAGTCTTCATCTCTGAGCAGTCTTAACTTCTACTAGCAGTAGTAACTTTATACTAACAGTACTAATATATACTAACAGTAGTAACTAGCAGTAGTAACTTTATACTACCAGTACTAACTACTTAGCATAATTTTCATTAGTATTACCAGCAGTACTAAGTTATTCTTGACAGCACTAATATATACCTGAGCAGCAGTAACTCTAAGAATATCTTGAAGTCTTTTAATCCCAACATTGTTGTTATATAAAAATTACGAAACAATTAGATTAAGTCTAAAATACAAGTTGCTAGACACTTTTTCTCGACCGTTACCATGATAAAGACACAACTATTTACAACGTCTTGATCATAGATCAAAAACAATAACCTAAGTTGGTGTTCCTGTAATGGTCAACTTCCCAATCATCCCATACTTTACATACTTTACAAGGCAAGTGGTGATATCTTCTACTTTATACAATATTCTACATCGTCGATTTGTATCAACGAATAATCGATCCTTCGTACAATTCCTTCGATAGTTGCGAAACGATTATTTTCAAACTTTCATTATCTTTTTTTTATGATTTTTCTAATTTTTTTGAATTTTTTTTAACATCTAACTATATACGAAACTCAGAGTAGTTTCACCATCTTCACAATCATAATAATTCTGGATAATTCTTTAGATAATTCTTCATTCTTCGGACGTACCATTAATTGCGATGGTAGTAAAAATACATGAGTTTTGACTATAATATACATTCTCATTTGTGATGTGCTAATTCTTCCCAACCGTACCACTCAGGATATACATACTTTACACTTTAAGCAACTAGAAACTGATAAATCGACATAATCTAACAGGGTAGACTAAGGTGTAAAGGTGTAACGAAACAGATAGTTGGTGTAATTCCTAAAGGATTGGCTCTACGGGTTGTTCTAGGGGTATCTTACTCTTAAGATGAGAGTAAACAAACGGTTTATACGGGGGTTAACTAACCAGTGTAGTTAGTTAATAAAACAACATGTAAAGGCTTTTTGGGTGTAATCTTAAAAATTTACCAATTTAAACAAGTTACTCCATCTAAATCCATAGTACTCATTATTGTGGTCTCGAATAGATATGCCAAGCCAAGTTCTAAAGTCTACAACATCACCGGCACACTCATATTTTTGTGGAATTTGGGTAAACATTTGTAAACGGATAAGGTTAAATCCTCACAATATCTAACAAGGGTTATTGTGTGCGGGTTATGTATCAAGTAATTTCACAAAAGTCTGCTTGAAAAAAAATTGAGCATAATTTAAGCATTTTAGTGTGAAAAATAGGACAAGTAAATATTCTAATTCCATCCCCCACTTGAATTATACAACTTCCTCGTTGTATATATAAAACATTAAATACGAGAATTAAAAAGAATTAGGATGAGAAACTCCCCTGATATTTGCATGGTAGATTCTCCATGTACGTTTATTGAGCAAGATTATGTGTTGAACAGCCGTCTTGAAGTTCAAGACTTCGTTAATATTTCTTTCACGAGGTCCTGTGTAAAATAGGAAAATTGTGCATTCCTATCTTGGTATCTATGGTTAATTTAAACTAAACTAAACAAACTAAATACGAGTCAGTCTGGTGAATACTGCATGAATACGCCGTATTGCCAGAACTGACAATAATGTTTTTTAAAATGCATAAAAAGTAAAGACTGATAACGTCCAGACAATCAATACGCCGTATGGTATGGAGCGTATACGTCGCATTGATGTCTGGGAAGACAGACTCGATAAAATAACATTTTGGGTTGTCTCCCGGGAAGCACTTTTGTTTATAGCGAAGTCTTTAAGTTAGACTATTCTTCAGCTTCCATACTTGAAATACTCACTCTCTTTAATTCTACTTTCTTGTTTGGATATGGCGCTTGTTTCTGAAATGTTCTTGTGGAAAACTAGAAGGGGGGTTGAATAGTTTACCGCTTTTTGATTTAAGGTTTATGTTTGTTTGTAAAATTTAGATTCGACTTTTTGTGAATTCAATGCTTGCACAATATGAACAATATAAGTATATGAAGTGATAAAGTAAGACAAGAGATAAGAGTAAGAACAATCAAACCACAACGCGAGGATTTATAGTGGTTCGGTAATGAAGCACCTCTTCGCCCTACTCCACTCCCCGAGCACCTAACTCGAGAGTTTTCTTCACTATGTCAACAAACTCCCTTATGGCGGAGAAAACCGTACACAACGTTGCTTACACCGATTTACGACACAAAGCTAAATGTCGAGTTCTAATCTTAGCTAGAACCAATCTATCACAACACAACTTCACGACTTGTTCACGACTTCACAACTTCACGACTTCTTCACAACTTCAAGACTTCTTCACAACTTCAAGACTTCACTTCACCACACTACTTATATCACAACTAACATGAACACTACTTTAGTATGAGTCACCACGATCTAACTTAGACTTACAAAGATCCCAAGGATCTAGCTATACAAATATTTAATTGAGAGGTTACAAATATGCGTTATAGAATGCAACATGTTGCAATATACACTTGGATGTAATTACTTTTCTTCTACTTCTATAAATTAAAGATTCTTCTCTTGCACTGAGAAATTAAGCTTGGATCACTTGTAAACAAAGCTTTATATTTAACATGATCAAAGAATTTTTAGGTGAGATGTGTGGGCTATTTTAGAACAGAAAGAATGAGTGCAAAAGGTGAGAAAATAGTGAGGAAAAGTCCAGTATTTATAGGACAAACTAGAGGAGCGTCAGTCTATGGCGGTCCCCTTAAAATTAAGGGGGCCTCCGTGGTATTTAATGGAGGGCCCGCCCTAGACTAGGGCTGCCCATATGTCTTTTTGTGTAGAGGTATTTCTGACTTATTCCTAGCCTTTAGTGTCCGAAAATTTGTAAGTTTCCAAAAGGTTTATTTTTAATAAAACATTTCTTTATTGTACAAAAAGTTTTTGTAAAGTTATAAAAATGTTTACAACATTTTATAAAAGTGTGAGTTAATAAAAATTTCTTTTGCGAGTCATACACTGCAATAATCATTTATTTAATTCATACCTGAAAGTGAAATAACAATTCGAAATGAAATTTGACTACTATTACTTGATTACTTTTATTTTACTTGAACGTTTTTATATTAGTGCTTATGCAAACGTAATATTTGAAATATATAGTAATGATTTTAGGCATTATATTTTATCAACAATCTCCCCCTTTTTGATGATTACAAAATTTTAAACTCATTAAATGGAAGAATTATTTTAAACAAGTATTGTAGTGAGTGCATGTCATTTCTCCCCATCATAGTAGAAATCAAAAAAGACGATCGCGAAATGTCTAGTTAAATTGTGACGGAATAAAGTGTACCCCTTGATGTGTGCTCCCCATCGTTCTTAGGGCATCCAAGAAGTCGAGCGTATGGTTCTTGGTCTAACAAAAACGGATTAGAACAAACAAGAATTTTCTAAACATGTAACAAGAATGAAAAAATATGGCATTATAGTAAGGCAACCAACAATAATCATAACCATAAAATTAAAATAGTGTGTAACAACACTCATCATCATATGAAAAAAAAACATGCTAACATTACATGAATTTTTTTATTTAAACTACGAAGAGTCCCTATAAAACTAGTGAATCTCCTATAGGACTTGCTTGCAAAATGATGATGGACAATTATTTGAGAAACCAAAACATAGAGTGTGTTTAGTTTTGGTGAAGAGGTAGAAGGTGGTGGATGATGGTTGTCAGGTAGGTTGTGAAAGCATGTGTTCAATATATGAAAACATATATCTGGAGTTCATCTCTCAATCCAAAATGATAGTACATTGGAATCAACATAAACATGAATCTCCATGTCCATCAAAGAAGGTTTCTAAGGAATTGTGGATGTACAACAATAATGGATGGAAGGTTATGGTGTATTAAATTGAGACATCAGTGGGGTACTTGGTTGAATAGGGTGAGAGTGATTGTCCGTATGATGCATTTAGAGTATGGGGTAGTGAGAAACTCTTGAGGAGTGAGATTTGGTGGGATTAAGTATCCAAAATAGGGATAAATGGTGTGATGAGGAGTAGGTGATTTATGTATGTAGTCGAATTGAGATGAAAGAGTATCTTTTGAATATGTGTGTTATTGGGAAGGTGAATTTAAGACACTAGTGAAGAGAGTTGAAGTTTGGTGATTGGAGTTTTTTGTGTCTCTTTGGGTAAATCCACAACATTGTTTTGGTGGTATGATGTTGATTTTGGTCTCTTAAAGGCTTTGGAATGGAAGCTCTAGTGGAACCATGGATGTTGATAGTGGTTATTGTAGGATTTGAGGTGATGATGTTTGGTGATGGATCAATCTTTGGAAGTGATTAAAAGAAGAGAATGGGTTTGAAAAGGCATTAATTTGAACTAGTTTAGGTTGTACAAATTGTGTTCCGTAAGCATATCTGGTGCAAGATCGCATTAGACAGGTTAAAATGAGAAGGTCCCAAAGCGTAAAAAATACAGTTTTACTCCTGCTATTTTACTAGGGCGGTCCCCTTAAAAGATAAGGGGGGGCCGCCAGACTATGAATTAAGGGCGCCCTCTGTTGGCATCTATTTTTTTAAGAAAAATGATTTTTCTCAAAAAAAAATAGTGAGAGTATTCTGTTTTGTGTATTATTTGCAGCAAGCCCTATAGAGTTTGTATGAGCACATTAATCATATAGCATTTAAGATAAACAATCAATCCTGAACCAAAGTTAGCATAAGTTTGATTAATAAAACAACTAAAGTTTTAAGTTAACAAGCAAACAAGCACTTAAAGATCACTAACACCATCAGTCTTTTTCGAAATACTCGGATAGATTCACCACCAACAAGTGTTTAAGAACATACACATAATCAAGTTAAAATGTCATTAAACTACATTTAGACATCCTACTCACGTCACTCATATCTCTCACTTCTCTTCTTCAAACACTCCTTTTAGTACCATTCCAAAGAACTTGAACCCTCCCCATCCCTTATGACATTTGTTACTTTGTTTGAACAAGGTGGTTGTCGTCAAAGAGAGTTTCATCGGTTTGTTCGAAAGCGAAGGCAGTAATGGTAAAGTATTGGTTAGTGTGTGGAATAAAGGGAGTTAAGAAAGGTAGGAGATGGGAGTACTTGCTCGAGAGATTCGACATATCATCATCATTCATCGTGTTGATAATACAGCCTTGATGATGAATGACTTAAGAGGAGACTGAAAGACACGCTTGAACAGCACTTTGATGGTACGTCGAGTTTTTTCTTAGGTCAAGAGACCATAGACTCACTCAACAATGTTATAGATGCCATTAACACGATGAAGGATACGTTTCCTTGACGGTCGATAAAGACGATTAAGAAACCATTGCCGTGCAGAAGATTTTGATTTATGAGTTATCTCTAGCACATTGGAATTCTTTTGAGACGAGAAATAAGCAAGATTGTATGTTTTCCTCCGTGCAACAACACAATAAACATGTTGGGCAAGACATAGCAGGGAGACGAAGTCCGATGTCCCCTCCTAGTCTGAACACATTCTCTCGAATGATTCTTTCCATTGCTTCATGGGTTTGGCTTAATCCCTTTGGTTAGAATTGTTGATTGAGATTGAGAGAGACCATTTGAACTTTGATAGTCACGGTCCCCCCCTACCCACCCATCCACGACACGTCCCAATTCAAGAGTCCGACGAATGACGTTCGGGAATAGGAAGTTCGGTGCCAATATGGACCCCGGTTTCTTGAGAATACTCAACGGGATGCAAGACCCCATTCCGTTTGTAAAAACAGAGCCTTGACGCAATGTAAGGAATATTTAAGATTTGACCGACATTGAGCGAAGTATAGAGTTATGCAATTCTTGAGGTTGAATCATTAAATAATGATAACCAAATAGCCATAATTCAATCGTAATGTACGTGTGACTTAAACTATAGAAGTCTAGAATTAATCTTGACAATCGGTGTGTTGGTTTGAAAGAGACGGGTGGAGACTGTAACATTTTTCAATTTCAGGTCATTTTACGACTCCTATTATTTGTCACTATTTATTTTGGTCCGATACGTGTTTACTTTTAAATTAACTTTTAAGCTAAATCGCGTAGACTAGAAATAATCATCTAACGTAAACGGTCACCAAATAAATTAAGGTTTACGTCAAGCAAGTGTTATATAATTATTAGGAAGATAATTATTGACTTTGCGCATTTTATTTTTATTGGTCACGTAAAAGGCTTACGTTTCGCAATAAAATATATTTAGACACACCACGGAAATACCTAGACTTACCTAGACTCAAACCAATACCCACTTTTAACCCTTAAACACAAAATTTGTATAATTATTGTGTCAACAAATCACTAAGGCCGAATATAGATGGTTTAACACCATAAACCATTCGTCCCTTATGAATTAGCTAGCTAGAAAATCCCTAATGATACTCAAAGTACTTGTACATCAAGGTTAATTAAGCCTTGTACTAATTGTCTCTTCTAGGCCTAATACACAATGGATAATAACCTCATGTGGTTCTTTCTCCTTGCCTTGTTAACCGCGGCTAGAAACCATCCCACACAAGCCATAAGATTTCAAATCTTAACTAAATCATGTACAACAAGAGTTAATTAATAAGTGTCCTTAATGTTCCTAACTAGCTAATACCCTTTGGATAATAACCATTTGGCCTCTCTTATCCCTTAAACCCGCGGCTAACAAGGAGATCACACACAAATCATAAGATTTCCAAATCTCTAGCTAAATCTTGTACATCATGCAAGTAATTAAGAGTTGTACTTAGTGGTTTATCAAGAAACCATTTGAGGTTAACTAGGAACCCCAAAACCGCCCCATATGGCTCGACATTGGTTAGTTTAGGACTAAGGGAACTAACTAAGCCATTTTGCCTATAAATACTCACTCACAATTACACTTAATACATTTCTAAAACTCTCAAACTCACTCTCAAAGCTAAACCCTCTTCATTTCTCTCTATTTCATTCGGCTCATAAAATAACCGAACCTTTTCGAACCTACATTTCATTCTAAAGACACAAGGTGCATTTAAGATCGTGTATAAGGGTGTTAAGAAGAGTGTACGAGCTAGGGTTGGGTATACAAGCTTTAAAGCTTAGGTTTATACACGTTTGGGGTGTAAACGTATCGGGTTTGCTTCACAAACTACAACTAAGACTCTAGAACCATTGTAAGTCTCAAAACTAAGCTATACATGTTATTTTCCATTTGTTGTTTTCATGGTCTAGCTATTTAGTCATGTACATTGGTGTTGGACAAGTACGTGGGCATAAGGGTTTGAAATGTAAATAGTATATATTTCATAAACCTAGGGGCTGTTTTGTAATTATAGAAAACTTAAGGGTATCTTGTGAACAAAAGTAGTTTTTATAAACACTTAACGAAATGAACGAATTATAATATTATTCGGATACTATACGGGTTAAAACACGACTTAATAAATATGAATATTTATTAACAACGCATTTTGATGAAAACGTAACAACTTGGCTTGGGAACGCGTATATTAACTTATTAAACGAATGCATGTGTTAAATCGTGGTTAATAACGATAAAAAGCGCTTAACGAACCCTAGAAACAACTAGATAAACAATGAACTAATTTCGGGTCACTTTAGGCTCGACAGCCCACTGTGGGAGCCCAACATGCGGCTTCTTAAAAGGGCACGGCTTATTTAATAAGCTCTACAAACTTATTAGGGACTAAAGATGCTTATTGAAATTTATATGAACCTTGACACAACCTAGAGACATAATCAAACCCTTTTTAGGCTTAGTAGCCCGTTATTAGGCCCAAATGCAAGCCAAAATGCCACAAAAGCTTAAACAGCTTATTGGTGGGCTTATACAAGCTTAATGGGCTTGACGGACTTGAAATATGCTATTGGACCTTAAACGAATAAGCCTAAAAGCTTAAAGGGCTTATCTGCTCTTTTCTTCCCAAAGGCCCATATAACGAGGCTAATAGCTTAATTATAAAAGCGAAATAGAAAAGCAGACCCTAAAATGTGTGGCTTGAACAAGTCCTATAAAAAAAGATGTAAAAATGTGTGAAGCCTTCTATAATCTTTCGGGTTAAGGTTAATGGGCTAATAAGCCCAGTAGGCTCGAATAAGCTCAAATAAGCTCACCCGAGCTTATTTCTTAGCCAAACAGAATTAATGAACTTAAATAATCTTAATGAAAGCTTATGTGCCTATGAAAACTAAATTGGACCCTTTATTTGCTTAATGGGCCCTATCGAGCCCAATAAGCCCAGTAAGCCAAAATAAACTCATCTGAGCTTATTTATAAGCTGACCCAGCTTATATGGCTTATTGGAATGCATTAAAACCCATTGTCACTTGTTAGACCTTAAATGGACTTAAAATGCGATTTTTGCAAAGTTAAGGGACTAAAAGTGTAAATTACAAACTAGAGGGGTTAAAACTGTCATAACTGATTTTATAAGGTTTAGGAACTGTTTTGAGCACTTTTGGAACTTAAGGGGCTGTTTTAAACATATAAGGACCTAAAGTGTAAATTGTGTAAAGTTGGAGGACTAAAAGTGTAATTATGGAAACTTAAGGGTTTGAAATGTAAATAGTATATATTTCATAAACCTAGGGGCTGTTTTGTAATTATAGAAAACTTAAGGGTATCTTGTGAACGAAAGTGGTTTTTATAAACACTTAACGAAACGGACGAATTATAATATTATTCGGATACTATACGGGTTAAAACACGACTTAATAAATATGAATATTTATTAACAACGCATATACGTTTCCCAAGAGCCATCACTTACAAGCAAATACAATAAACATGTGCACCACCACACAAGTGATAACAGTATATATATAAACTAGCAATTTATTGTAGTTTATACAGTAAGTCTTTAGCCTAAACTTGTAGACTAAGACTGGCCGTATTTACTTAGGTATTTGACGGTGTGATTCATTTGCTATACTTGGATATATTACCATTTTCAGAGGACTATTTACTAAGGTGAGTTCATAGCCCTATGTTTTACAATTATTTAAATGATTTACATCTTTGGGGTGAGAACATGCTTTGTTTTACAAATTGGACGCAAGTGTACATTTTATACAATGATTACGTGTTTGCCTAAGTAGCGATAACCCACTGAGCCCTTGATCATGAACTGTCAATCACTAGATTGTGAGCGCGAATGTTATAAATAGATCTATTTGGGATTGACATCCCCGTTTGGGTGAGTAGCGCTCACTGTGCCGGGTTGCCGGACAACAAACGTATACCATGTTGGATTTGGGATGTTGCGGGTTAGAACATCATTCACGGGCATTTATTGGCAATTTATTGCATTCATACACGTCGAGCTTCAGTGTCATGAGCTTAGGAAAACGTAATTACTTTTTATGATGTTTGCATCTGTTGCTTAATCATACACTTGGAAATCTTGCGGTCCTACTATTGATTTACATAAACCTATGAATTCACCAACTTTATGTTGACGTTTTAAGCATGTTTTCTCAGGTCAATAAGGCACGAGGTGCTCAGATACATTGGGGTCACTCTTTGGAAGAGTCAGTACTAAAGATTTGGGGCGTATTACATTTTGGGAACATTTGTTATAAACCGAAATCTTTACTTACGTTGTCGAACAATTTGAAGCCATGAGCTTATGTAACAAACAAGTATTTTGTTAAATCCAATGTATCTTTTAAACGACACATTTAGTGGTCGTTCTCATATCTTGTGCTATTGATCTATGAAGTAACGCCCTCGGATATTCAACATTCCGCTGCAACCCAGATTTGGGGGTGTTACAAAATTCGATAAGCTAAATAAGCTCAAAACTAAACAAGTATAAGTAACAAATGAAACACGCATATGAATGAAAAAGACCTAAGGGCAGATGGTAAGACGTGTGTGTGTTGAGGGGGAGGTCACAAGTTCGATTCCTGTGACTGTCCCTTTTTGTAAAACATTTTTTTCTTTTTGAAAAGCTAAAGTTTAAGGAAAAATAAGCACATTTAATAAAGGGCTTAATGCCAGAACTTATTTATAAGCTAGATAAGATCAATTAAAAGTGACAGTTGGTTTAAACCCATTTGGTTTTAGTTAAAACTGTTTGACTCAATAAGCAAATAAGAAAACCAATAAGCTAAAAACAGACCTAAACCTAGACTTAATAAGCACTAAGGACTAGAAATAAG